>JAGTTF010000256.1:0-19437 GCA_019095985.1 Streblospio benedicti
AAGATGTTGATGGAGTAATTTATACTTATCAAAAAGATAAGTGGCCTGCTAACCTGCAATACTTTGATTCTAAACAGTTAGTTCCTTCAGAAATTTTGAAAGAGTCATTAAAATTATCATTTTAGCTGATAAACCTATTAATGACTTGATTGCTGAGCTTAACTTTCCAAAACATATTTTGACAAGATTAATATATTTAACTCTGCTCATGAATTGGTAGAAATTTCTTTAAAAATATTAGCAAGAGATCAGCAGTGTCTAAAATATTAGCATCTTGGAAAATATCTTTTGAGGAAATTATCGCAGTTGGTGATCAACAAAATGATTATGAATTGATATATGATGCTGGATTTGGTGTAGCTATTGGAGATGGTGCAAAAACAATTTTGCCAATATCAAACCTTGTGATAGATCCACCACAAAAGGAGGAATATCAAAATTAGCAAAATATTTGATCAACAATGTTTAATAATTATTAGATTAAAATAACCACACTCACTAATATATTTAGGGCAAAATTAAATCCTAAAAGAATATATAAACACTCTTAATAATAATAATTTTTACTGCTTTTTATTAATCTCAGATGATGAAGAACCTGTATCATTATGAATTAAATTAATAAACTCATCTATCTCTTCTTGCTCCATTAAATCAGTTTGCACAGTTGATTTTTTAGAAGTCCTTTTTAGTGCTATTTTTAATTTGTTAATATAATAATAAACTATTCTTAAACAGATTCAAAAACAAACACATAACATCATATAAAACTTCATAAAAGGCCAAATTAAAATTTTATAGGGCCCAAAATTCTTGTTTACCCTTGCAATAAGGAAAACAAAGTTAACACCAAAAAACAATAAGGCTAATAATCTGAAAGGCCAATAGCTAACAATTTGCAGCAAAAGCTATATCCTAAAGAGCCTCAAAATTTATTGCTAAATATTGACTTGAGCTGCTAAAGACAACAGCAAACTAAAGTTAACTAGAAATAAAAAAATAGTAAAGTGTTCTTTGAGAAAAGGAAAACCCGCTAAAATCAATAAATACAAGACAAAAAACTAAAAAATAAGCACCATAGCAATCCAATCCAACAATAAACCTGTCAGTAAAGCGACAACTACCTAGCTCAAAACTATTAGTTATTGAAAATTGATCAAAAAAAGCTAGGTTGATACTCGTTATAAAGCAGCAAAGATAACAACAAAAAACTACCTAATATCAACCTTAAGATATAACTAGGGGTAAATAAAAACTTCATCTTTTGATTTGTTTGCCCATAATAGGGGATGTTTAATAATGGCTACTATATGCAAGTTAAATACTCACAGTTTTATCTTGCTGTTGATTGTATTTTATTAAATTATGGTAATGACCTGATTGGGCATACAACTGTTGATGATTACCCGCTCTATTATCCTGCCATTAGACATAACATAAATCATATCCGATTTTTGAATAGTACTTAAACGATGAGCAATAGCAATCACCGTTTTTTTCACTAAATACCCTTTGTAAGGCATTATCTATAAATGATTCAGCCACAGAATCAATTGATGCTGTAGCCTCATCTAAAATAAAAATATCTTTACCTCTATAATAAGCTCTAGCTAAAGCTACTACCTGAGCTTGACCTAAAGATAAATTTTTACCATTTTCAACTATTTTATAATTAAGTTGATCAGGAAACTGGTTAATATACTTATCAACATTAATTTCTTGTATACATTTTTGTATTTCTGAGTGATCAAAGTTTTCTTGCAAACTAATATTAAAGGCAACACTATCATTTAATAGATGGATATCTGACCCATAATATTAAAAAATTGGAGCAACTGTTCTTGATTATAATTTTGTAGATCAATGCCATTTAGTAATATTTGCCCTTCATAACCGCCATACCTCTTAGTAATTAATTTAGTAATAGTAGTTTTACCTGAACCAGTACGACCTACTAGCGCAATACGTTCTTTAGCATATAGTGTTAGATTGATATTTTTTTAAAACATAAGGCTGATTATCATTATATCTAAAAGATACATCCTTAAACTGTAAAGATTTGAATTTATCATCAACCTTAATTGCTGGTGGCCAATGCTGAGCAGGTTTATTAAATAAATTATCCACTGCTGACATAGAAGCTAAAGCCTGTTGAATAGTAGTAAATTGCTGAGTAAATTCTCTAATTGGCAAAAAATATTTTTGTAACGTCAAGTAAAAAGCTATCAGAGTGCCAATAGTTAAAGCTCCACTGAGGGTATACTTTAGAACCTAATAATAATACCACCGCCACAGTTATCATCCCCAAACCTTCCATAATAGAAAAACAGTAGAGATTCGTAGATATTTTCATTCTTCTTAAATGACAAAATTTTGATTTAAAGATTTATATTTAATGGCTGTTACTTTATTAGCCCTTAACAATAAGATCGTTTTCATACCCTGCAGGCATTCACTAAGATAAGAAATAGATTCTGATAAAACCTTTCTAGATTGCCGATAATTATTGCGTAAGCGAATTCTAATAACTTGAGTGATAAAATTATAAGCGGTATGAGTACTACAAATATTACACTAAGCTGATAGCTAATAATCAATAAAATACTACATAAAGCTATCATTTTAATAAATTCTACAAATAAATTAATAACCCCATAGCCAAGGTTTCACCTATGGTTTCAAAATCAGTCGTCAACCTAGCTAAGGTAATGCCATTAGCAGTAGTATCAAAATATTGTTGGGGAGCTCTAAAACATGATTAAACAAATCAACAGTAGCATCTTTTAATACTTTACTACCTGAACTTTGCAAAAAAATGTGTAGATGGTATCAGCGATATAACCACAAACAAATAAAATCATATAACTGATCAATAACAAAAAGCCATCTTGAAAATTACCCTTTACGAAATTCTCATCAATAATTTTTTATAGTTAGATAAGGAATGCTAATAGCAGCTAAGATTGAAATAGGGATAACTGTCAGACTAATAATAACCGAAGAGCGATAATTACGCAGATAGCTATAAAATCTTAAAATAGCACTATCAAATTTGATATCTTTTTTTGGTGTTTTCATTATATTAAATAATTATAATAAAATTATATCATGATGTTAAATGTTCTTCGCCAAGAATCCAAAAGATATAACATATAATTTTCAAAGTTAGATTTAAGTTAGGGTTAGATTTTATGTCTATTAAACTCTGCACCAATTTTATAGATAGATCCCCAAAAGCACATCTATTGATCTGGAGTTTGTTAACTGGCCTGATTTTATAAGCCAAGGTGCAATTTCAGCACGATTTTGGATAATCTCTTGATTTTGTATCATATCATCTTTATTAACTGTAAAACAGCACATATCATGAAATAATGAAAGATATATTTCTAGCACCTGCTCTACACCAAAAATCTTGAACAAAAAGTTTATTTTCTTCTATAAAAATCAAAATCGCTAATTTTACTAATATTAAGCATATTATTAATTATACAGATCCTTAACTGATTAAATTGATCAGCTTTGCTTAACCAATCATCTCTAATACCCGCTCTCATTAAACCTAACCAAAGATTTTTATCTTGTTCATCGTCCTTAATATCTAAAGAGGAAGAAGCCAACAAAACGCTATTAATGATTTTGTTAGTAGGTCTAGGTAAATATATTTTTTAATAACCTAGAAATTTATAGTAGGCAAAGCATTAAGTTCAGACTTAGCAAAAAAACTATCAAACAACTATCTGGTGGCTCCTCAAGTGTCTTTAAAAAGAATTAGCTGCCTCAGTAGTTAAATTATCAGCCTTGTTTAAAATAATAATCTTATATCTTGATTTTAATGGTTGGCTATAAACTAAATTTTGGATTTTGTTAATATCAGCTAATAATACATTAGTTGTTTCAACATCTATAAAAGAAAAATCAGGGTGCTGACCATTTATAATATTCAAACAAAAGCTACCTCCCCACAAGCAATGAATCTTGACAAAAAGCTAGCTTGGCTAAATGATAACTAAAAAATTTTTTCCATAACCTTTAGGACCAATAATAGCAAGGTTAGCTGGTTTTTATGCTGAGAAACTAACTGAGCAAGCTTTTTAGGTATTGATAACATAATAGTGAGGTTGATAAAAAATGACTATCTTAACACAATAGAAATAAACTAATAAAAAAGTTAAGTAGCCTTAACAATTAATTATACTACATATTGACTACTGAAAGTAACTATTATCATTTAATCTAAAAACATTGTAATAACATTAATATAATATGCAAATCATTGATTACCCCACCCCCTAACTACGATAGCACTAAAATTGATGTTCAGTTTTGTATAATTCATTATTCAGCATTAGATTTAAAAGATACCCTACACATACTAAGCAATGCTGAAAAAAAGTTTCCGCGCACTTTGTTATTAGTCAACGGGGAAAATATATCAACTGGTTCCTGCTTTAACCACTTCAGCTTTGCGTGCTTGGCATGCCGGTGAAAGCAAGTGGGTTGAAAAAGGTACAATTTGGAAAAATTTAACGATTATTCTATTGGCATAGAGCTAATAAATCTTAATGGCAATATTTTAACATACCCTAAAAAGCAGTATCTTGCTCTGGCAAAACTAATTATAAAATTACAACAGCAGTACCCACAATTAATGAACCCTGACCGTATTTTTAGGACATGAACATATAGCTTGGTTTAGAGGAAAAATAGATCCTGGGTTTACAGTTTAATTGGACAACCTTAATTCAACAAATATTTGCCACAAAAAATCCATAAAGCGCGATTCCGTGATTGAATTTCTACTAGATAAAGGTTATAATATAAATAATTTTAACAAGGATGTTAGGATAAATAAATATAACAGTGCTAATATCAATAGTGATTTAGAAGATCTGAAATAGCCCTTATTTTCCAAAATAACGCCTACCTAAAGATATAGTTGTTTTTGGCATCGTGATAAACTGCTCATTTTAAATATTACCTTCTATGAAAAAAATAGTTCTTATAACTGAAGAAACAAGAATGATTAGCGAACTTATAGCTAACACACTCAAGGATAACTATAAAAATATGAATGTTGATATACTTCAAAAAAAAAGATGCAAACTGGGAGGAGCTAATAATAAATAAAAAGCCCGAACTTATTTTTATGCAGTTTATAACCGCGAAGATCAACCTTTTTGGGAAAATTTTAGATGAATCCTTAGCTACTCCTGTAATAATTTTACTTCCTAAAGAGGACTTAGATTTGCCTAAACAATGGGAAAATAATAGTTGGGTTTATAACAAATTAGTTAAACCATTTACCTTTTGGATCTATACTAGCAGCTATAGGTGATTTATTACCTATTGAACATAAACAAAAAAAAAACTTGCCTGATTTCAAGGCATTTGATGATGACCTTGTGCAAAATGGATAAAAGCGCCAGATACAGTCATTTACGAGGATAAAGAATTTGATGAGCTGCATAAAAAAAATATCACCTTCTATAAAGATGAGCTAATTGCTATCAGCAGCCATCAAAACAAGCAAAATTCACATGATGATAGCATAAAATATTAAACAAAGAGCAGCAAGCAGATTTTGATTTGAATACAGAAGATCATCAAATTAAAAACTTTGATGAACCTTTTGATAACCTTAGTCTAGGAGATTTAGGTTCAGAAGACAATGAAAACATTAATCTAACATCTGATAAAGAAATCACTTTAGATCAAGAAATGACCATCATACAAAACCTACAGGACTTAACTAAACATAATGTCGAAGATGATATAACAACGTATCTGGATAAAAACAATTATTCTTCTTTTATAAAAGGAGATACAGCCAAAATGATGGCGAAGCGTCTATCGACAATGACTATCAATTTTCTGAATATGACAGAATTGCATCTAATATTAAACTTGATGATGATCTAGGTGAAAGTTTAAAAAGAAGCAGAAGCGCAGAATAACAATAATCTTTTGATACAAGACGAAGCTAATGCTGATGATAATCAATATTCTTTAAATGATTTTAAGGATCAAATAAAAAAGAAATATTAACCAAGAATAATATTCAAGAAAAGATAGTCATTTAGATATTGATACAAAAATAGGCTCTGATAGTCAAATGAACCTAGATATAGATAAACAAAAAATAATAAAAATGATGATAATCTAGACTTAAATTTTGAAGATAACAAAATTGTTGATCAAGATAATACAAAAGCGGTGAGCATTGAAGATGATACTTTATCCATCTTTACTGATAGTAGTTTGAGTAAAAATGATTATGAAAATAATCATAAAACAGAAAACTCAAATAAATTAGAAGAAATTGATGTCAGATCTATAAATAAAAAACAAGATACAAGTGTAATTGAGATAGAAAAAGAGTACGACCAAACAGATAATCAAAACTTTGACAGCTCAATAGTTGACAGCACAGATGATGCTGAAAATAGTTCATCTGAACAGCAGGATGCTGCTGAACAAAGTCAACCAGATGACAGCAAAATATTTGAAACTGCTAGTGATGAAGTCGATTTTGATTTATCACACACCGATGATAATCCTGAAACACCGCATGATAGTCAAGATTTTGAAGGCTCAATAGATGACAGCACAGATGATGCTGAAAATAGTTCATCTGCACAACAGGATGCTGCTGAACAAAGTCAACCAGATGATAGTAAAATATTTGAAACTGCTAGTGATGAAGTCGATTTTGATTTATCACACACCGATGATAATCCTGAAACACCAAATGATAGTCAAGATTTTGACAGCTCAATAGTTGACAGCACAGATGATGCTGAAAATAGTTCATCTGAACAGCAGGATGCTGCTGAACAAAGTCAACCAGATGACAGCAAAATATTTGAAACTGCTAGTGATGAAGTCGATTTTTGATTTATCACACACCGATGATAATCCTGAAACTCCACATGATAGCCAAGATTTTGAAGGCTCAATAGTTGCTAGCACAGATGATGCTGAAAATAGTTCATCTGAACAGCAGGATGCTGCTGAACAAAGTCAACCAGATGATAGTAAAATATTTGAAACTGCTAGTGATGAAGTCGATTTTGATTTATCACACCGATGATAATCCTGAAACTCCAAATGATAGTCAAGACTTTGACAGCTCAATAGTTGACAGCACAGATGATGCTGAAAATAGTTCATCTGAACAGCAGGATGCTGCTGAACAAAGTCAACCAGATGATAGTAAAATATTTGAAACTGCTAGTGATGAAGTCGATTTTGATTTATCACATAACCGATGATAATCCTGAAACTCCACATGATAGCCAAGACTTTGAAGGCTCAATAGAATGCTAGCACAGATGATGCTGAAAATAGTTCATCTGAACAGCAGGATGCTGCTGAACAAAAGTCAACCAGATGATAGTAAAATATTTGAAACTGCTAGTGATGAAGTCGATTTTGATTTATCACATACCGATGATAATCCTGAAACTCCACATGATAGCCAAGATTTTGATAGCTCAATAGTTGACTGAATGCAGGAGTTGAACAAAGCACAGATGATGCTGAAAATAGTGAAACACCATCTGAACAGCAGGATGCTGCTGAACAAAGTCAAAGCAACCAGATGATAGTAAAATATTTGAAACTGCTAGTGATGAAGTCGATTTTGATTTATCACATACCGATGATAATCCTGAAACACCAAATGATAGCCAAGATTTTGAAGGCTCAATAGTTGACGGCACAGATGATGCTGAAGATGGAACAGCAGGATTGCAAAGTCAACCAGATGATAGTAAAATATTTGAAACTGCTAGTGATGAAGTCGATTTTGATTTATCACACACCGATGATAATCCTGAAACCCCCAAATGATAGTCAAGACTTTGAAGGCTCAATAGATGATGAAGATGAGGTTGCATCATCTAGTATAGGTATAGATAGTCAAGAGCTAAAAAACTCCCAAACAACTGGATTTGAGGATCGGATAATAATACTAACCACAAAACAGAATCTTTAAACAACTATTTTCAGAAAATGAAAAATCAAGATCCTGATGTTTCTGATGTTAATCAAATCTTTATTCCTGATAACAAAGTAGATATTAGTAACTTAATGCCAGAAGATGACATAGCAGAAAAAATATCTGAAGATTTACTAGAAGATAATAAAAAGACATTATCTAAAGATGAAACTTTTAGCAAAATCAGACAAAGTTTTACAAAAAATTACATAGATTCTGGAAGGCCTAAACAAAACACTACAAGAAATAGAGGCACCATCTGTTAATATCAGAAGAACATGCTAAGCTATCAAAGGAATTAATCAAAAAAATAAGAGATCTCAGCTAAAATCTGATTTATAAATGCATAAATGTCTAAACTCCCTTTAATACCAGTCATAATTTGTGGAGGAAGAGGTACTGAACTGTGGCCAATATCTAATATAAATTACCCCGAAACCATTCTTAGCGCTACCAAATGGGTCAACTTTGTTTTATGCAGCCCTAGAAAGAGCCCTGAATATAGCTAACAATAAGATAATAATATTAGCTAATAAACAGCATCAGTTTATTATCAAAAGCACTTGACCACTAAATAATGAACAGCAACAAAAATTATCGTTATTTATGAACCAATAGCAAGAAATACAGCTCCAGCTATAATGACCGCCTGCTGGTACATACAACAACTTTATCCACAAGGATCTATAATGCAATTATTAACTTCAGATCACATTATAGGACCAGCAACAGAGTTTAAAAACACTATCATAGAGACTGCTAACAATTTGCCAGGCAGATCAATTAATATTATTCGGAATAAAACCAAACAGTGCTAAAACAGATTATGGCTATATCCAAACTAACCATGATGATGACAACATAAAAACTTCCATATAATAAAATTCATAGAAAAACCGAGTCAAAAAAGAAGTAGATTATTTTATCACTCAAAAAGGGTATTTTTGGAACTCTGGGCTACTGTTAGCTCATACTAAAAAATTAATAGAATTATTTAAAACTCTAAAACCTAATATTTATAGTACTGTATTAAAAAGTTTATCTATAAACAAACAACATCCTAGCTTAAATCCAGTTTTAACTAAAGATTATCAACAAGCTGAGAATATCTCTATTGATTATGCAATACTAGAAAAGTGTAAAATATATCGATGATAAAAGCAAATTGGAATTGGCAAGATATCGGCACTATCGATAATTATAACAAGCTATTTTCTAAAGATAGCAACGGTAATAGCATAAATTGTCAGACAGCTATAGTTGAAGGATGTAAGCGAATTAGCATAAATAACGATAATAAGAACAAGAAAATTATAGCTATGAATATTGATGATACTTTAATCATAGAAAAGAGAAGATACATTAGTAATATGCAATTCTAAAAGTTTTCATAAGATTTCTAAATACTATCCCTATGATACAAATAAACTAAGCAAATGAATGGTAAAAAGTTAAAGACCATTATTTTTTACCAAGCTAAAAAAAACAATTTCCTGCAAGGTCAGTTTTTAAAGTTACAACAAATGAATCAAAGATATAAACTGATCAAAGAAGGCATGAAAATTTGTGAAATTGGAGCAGCACCAGGAAGTTGGACAAAATGGCTAGCTACAAAAATAGGTCCTAGAAGGCAAAATTTATGCTATTGATAAGGATCCTTTAAAAATAAATATTACTGAACAAATAAAATTTATAAAAAGTGATCTTTTTAAATTTGATTTTACTCAACAATTTCGTGATGTTATACCTTTTGATGCCCTACTAAGCGATGTTGCTCCTAGTACGTCAGGCATAAAATCTGTTGATCAAGAAAATGCTTATATAATGGCAGAATATTTGCTGGATACTGCAAAATATGTATTAAAAGAAAAAGGCTTTATATTATTAAAAATTTTTCAGGGACCGAAAACAAAAATGTTAATATCCCAAATGAAAAAAAATTTTAAATCAGTTAGTAGTCAAAAACCACCTAGTTCTAGGGCAGAAAGCTTTGAAATATTTTTTTGCTAGGAACAGGCTTTATTAAAAAGCAAGTATTAAATATGAATTCAGAATCAATAATAAAATCAACCACCATTTTGGTAGTACGAGCAAAGACGCTGTTGTAATGATCGGCGACGGCCAAGTAACTATGCAAAACTCGATTATAATGAAAAGCAGCGCTAAAAACTTAGACAGCGCCTATAATAATCAAGTTTTAGTAGGTTTTGCAGGATCTACTGCTGATGCCTTGTACCTATTTGAAAAATTTGAAAATAGATTAGAAGAGTTTAGTGGAAATTTATCAAGAGCAGCAGTAGAGACTAGCCAAAGAATGGCGCACTAATAAAATGTTTCGACATTTACAAAGCAATGCTATTAGTCGCTAACAAAAAGACCATTCATATATAATTACAGGGATGGGCGATGTTATTGAACCAGAAGAAGGGATTATGGCTATAGGCTCTGGTGGTAATTATGCTTTTAGCCGCTGCCAAGGCTTTATATAATAAAACTGATTTAAGTGCTCGTGAAATTGCCATGGAAGCTATGAATATAGCTGCAGATATTTATATTTACCAACAAGCAATTCATAATTGAAGAAATAAAAAGTGGGCCAGTAAATAAATATAATGGAAAATAAAAAAAAGTTATTATAGGAAAACTATCACCTTACATAATACCTAGCCAACAAAATTTGGATTTTATTAATGATCGCGATATAAATGCTCTGCAAGCTTGTGATCAACAACTAGTGTTATTTGATGTAATGACCAACTTAGCACACAGTGAGGGTCTTACTAAAAGCTGCAATTATTAATCAGCAAGAATATAACGATATTAAAAAAGGGATTAAAAATAATTATCAGCAAACAAACAAAATAAATTTATTTTTAAAACCAGAGTTAGAAGATGTTCATATGAATATAGACATTTTTTTTGACAAATGACCTAAAAAATGGCTGCTCAAAAATACATACTGCACGTAGCCGCAATGATCAAGTAGCTACTGATATGCGCTTGTATATAAGGCATGAAATGAGCAACATCATAAATGCAAACAGCAAATTTGCTAAAGCATTGATCGGTATAAACACAGAAATTAAAAACTATATTATACCTGGGTTTTACACACTATCAACCAGCTATGGTCACTACATTAGGACATCTGATGGCTGCTTGGACAGAGGCTGAATTAAGAAGTCTAAAAAGAATGTTTAGTTGTTTAAAAAATTTAATAGCTGTCCACTTGGGTCTGCTGCTGGGTATGGTACTTCTTGGGCTGTGAATCGCCATTTAGCAGCTAGATTATTAGGCTTTGAACACATTGATAATAATAGCCTTGATGCAGTAAGTTCACGTGGAGAGATGGAAGCAGAGGCCTCATTTGCTTTAGCCATCGCCATAATAACTGGAGCCGTATTGCCCAAGACCTTATATTATATAGCCATCCTTATTTTGGTTTTTATCAAGATACTAAACACATTTTCTAGCGGCTCATCTATCATGCCTCAAAAAATCAACCCCGATATATTGAGGTTATAAGATCTAAAGCTGCATATGCGCAGGGGGCAGCTACAAACTATTTTATCGACTATAAAAGGCTTTTGCCAACTGGCTATAATAAAAAGATCAGCAGGCAACTAAACCCGCTATAATGGATTTATTAAAAAGGAGTTAAATCAATACCCAATATACTATACAACATTGTCAATACGATAGAAGTTAATGATCAGGCATCCAAAATAAAGACTGAGCAAGACTGTTTAATGGCTACAGATATTGCAAATTGGCTGGCCATAAATTGCCAATTAAGTTTTCGAAAGTTATACTATAATAAAAAGATTGTCTACAAAGCATACCAAAACCAATAAAACTACAGATTTAATTGATAGCATTAAGCATAGCTTAACTAAACAGCAAATAAAAATACCCCAAAATTGGTCAGAATGTAAGATGAATCCTAAAGATAGCATTAATAGGAAGGCTTAATCGTGGTTCCCCATCTGAGGATATGCTGAAAATGAATGTTTCAGAACAAATCAACGACTAACTATCTTCTTAAAAATTTTATCAATTTGTCGATAATTTTCAGCAAGCAACAAGCAACCTTCTAAACTAACTAAGCAGGCATTGAAAATTCTATTAATCAATTGAAACAAATCGGTGATGTCTTAATGACCACTCCTGCAGTTAGGGCTATTAAAAAAGATATCCTCAAGCCAAGGTCCATTTTTTTTAACTTATCCTCCCTCTGATGAAATATTTCAAAAATGCAGCTATGTTGATAAGATATGGACTATGGACAAGAAAGCATCTTGGATTAAATCGTTAAAATAATATTATAAAAAATAAGATCACAAAAAATATGATATAGCAATAGATTTTATGGGCAGCCCTAGATCGGCTTTAATTGCCCTTTTTAGCTAATATTCCGATTCGTGTTGGGTTTTCTATTAATCATCGCAAGTTTTTTATAACAGGCTAGTAGCACCTTCTAAAAGGCGTGATTATACAGTTTTTCATAAACTAGCCTTGATCGAAAAAATAGATATAAAGCTAATGACATATCTTTATTTTTTCAAGATGAATCAGAACCTAAAAAATAAAAATTGTGCATCTAAAACTATTAATATTAGCATTTCTCCTGTATCAAGGAGAGTTTATAAAAAAGATGGCCTTTAAAAATTTTGCTTATGTAATGCAACAAATCAATAAGGGTTTTACGGTGCAATTTCATCTAATTGCGGCAGCTAACGAGATAAAAGTATTAGATCAATTAAAAAATTATTACATCCTAAAATTAATTATAAAATACAAGTTTTTCATACTCTAAAACAAACTTGGGATTATTTTAATAAAATTGACTATCATATAGGAAATGATAATGGACAAGGCACTTGGCTATAGCGAAAGGGATTCCTACATTCGCTGTTTTTGGGCAAGGATATGCTTCTTGTTGGACACCACCAGAGAGCAACCTGCATTTATATGTTGATAACATGATAGAATGCAAAGCTAATTGCTATTATCCTAATTGCAAGCTAGATTGCATCAAAGCTGTTGATGCAAAATTTTGCAGCCAAAAAAAATTTTAAAGCATTTAAAGCAATTTAAACATCAATAAAACATTTTTATTACCAGATTATGTCTAGAATTTTGATAATAATAATATTCTGTATATTATTTTCTATAAATAAAATTTCTTTAGGACAGGTTGATGAGATAAAAATTCTATAACGTCAACTTTTTAATATTTAATAATCCTCCAGCTATTTATAAAGTGTTAGTTTTGGAAGACAACATAAAAAGAAAGTTAAACAGCTCTTTTTTATATAACATAACTTCATTGCAGGCAATTTATCCACAAAGGTTAATAATTAACGAGCAACAGTTTGTATTTTAGAAGCCTCATATCCAGCATTGCAAAAAAAATATTGCTGACAATCCTTGTAATGATCAAATAAATAGTGATCTTATAATTTTACGCTATCAGTATGGGGAACTACAAACCGCAAAACAAAATACCCCTGAATAATTGTCCAGCAAAATGTTTCAGTTATTGATGATGCTACAAATGGTAATAATTTAAACTGGGATGATGAAAAAAAAGAATTTACTATCAAACAAGGCAAATATATCCCCTAAAAAGTAAAAACCATGGTTGAACCTACAGACAGCTCTAGTGACATGCAAGATAGTACTTCTAATAATCAACCTCCTAATCAGGATAAGCAGGAAGATAATCAAAAGTATGGATCATTGGTAGTTTTTATAATCCTCAAAAAGCTATAAATTTGAAGTAAAATGATTATGAATAATAACGATATTACTAATAAAGGAGGTTTAGATATAAGCGAATTTAAAGCTGAGTGCTCAGGAAATTGTTGCCAAAATAGAAGATTTGCTTATAAATCTTTTACCAGAAAACAATACTAATAACATAAATCAACTTTTCGTTACTTCCATAATATAAAAGGCATATCTGGTTTTATGTCTTGGCTAAGCTAAAGTCCATAGCCGCTAATAGTGAGTCTGTATTGAATATTCATCATAAAAAAAAAACGTTGTTTTAGGCTCTGTTGCTCAACAAATGCTAAAACAAGCAGTAGAGCTTATCAAAACCTGTGTTGATGATGATCTTGAATTACAAGATGAGTCTTTAAAATTATTTAAAAGGCACAACAGAGGAATATCTACTAAATTTTGATAATCCTGATAAAAAATTAGAAAGAAAACAAAACCACTAACATAATTTCTATTATTGAAAGCAACAATGATAGTTTTACCATTATCAAACTGCTGCTAAATTATTGTGATAAAGAACTAAAAAAGATTGAAAGAAGGGCATATTATTAGTCAAGACCTCATAAAATTGACAGAAGTTTTTTCGTGAAATTGTATATATTTCTGAAAAAGAAAATAACTTCTTTTTTATATAAAGTTAGTCATTGTTTATACTTTTTGTGCAAAGTTTTGCTAAAAACAACCAACTTTTTGATCAAGCATTAATCAATCAAGCCTTAGAGTGTGGTGTGTTGATATAATCAATAGCTTGCTATTTATCAAAGACAAGCAATTATCTGATAGCCTAATAGCTAATAATGTTGCTGATATTGATATTTTTTATTAATAAGGTAAAAACATTGATAGGACAACAACAAAAAGCTATTTTTCAACGGGCTGAAAATCTGAATAGCTTTAATTTTCGTATTGATGTTGATTTTATGTTAAAAATTATGCAAGAAATAGAAGACTTGGATCAATTAACAAATACATATGAAAATAAATCTATAAACGATGATGCTAATTTTACAAAAAATTAAAAGAAAGTGTAACTGCAATTAAAGGGTTAATGCGTAAAGCTACTCGTATACCTCTTAAGCAATTATTTTTTTAGATTTGGACGGATAGTAAAAATGCTGCTGAATTAGTTGATAAAGAAATTAACTTTTATATGTCTGGAGAAGATATAGAAATTGATAAAATTACCTAGAATCATTAAACACTATCGTAATTCATATCTTAAAAATTCTTGTGACCATGGCATTGAAAGCACTACAGAAAGATTGTTAGCAGGAAAAAGCAAAGCCGGACAAATAACAATAAACCCTAGTATAACAAATAATAAATTTATCATAGAGGTTAAAGACGATGGAAGAGGCCTGAACCGCAATAAAATAGGCAAAAAGTTAATTGATATGAAGTGGTTTTACGCCTGAAAAAGTGAAGGCTTTATCCGATCAACAAATATTTGCTGAAATATTAAAACCTGGCTTTTTCCACCTCTGATGCTGTATCAGATATTAGTGGACAGGGAGTTGGCATGGATATAGTAAATAAAGAGGTAAAAAAATTAAATGGGGAAGTAGTAATAGACTCTGAAAAAGGGAAAGGCCTATCAATAAAAATTATTATCCCTTATAAATTGAATAAGGCTCTAGTATAAATAGTCACTAGACATGAAAAATAATCAAGACATATCAACCTGTCTCATCTAGCAGGCATATTTATTGACCTATGATTAATAGCTAATTAATGATGAGATGGTCATGATTAATAAATTATATCTTTTATTTATCAAAAGTTATTTTTTACGCTTTACAAAATATAAAATCAAAGCTAAAAGCAATGGCAAACAAAAAAAATTGCCCCCAATAAATAATAAAATTTTGTAGGGGCCACAGCTAACAACAAGTTAACAGTTAATCTGCCACCACCTTGCTGCAAAAAAAGCAGCATCCACTGAGCTTGAATAATAGCTGTTATCTTCTCCAATGTTAACATTTTGAGCAGGAGTAAATAAATTATTAGCCCCCATAGTTAATTCACCTGCACGGTATAAAATTTCAGCTTGTTGAATGCCATTTAACAATCCAATTTCTAATCTTTTTTTAAAAACAAGGTATCAACTTCATATTCTAAAAATAAAATCATATCCCCTGGCATAAAGGACCTACTAAATGAAATTGATCTCCTTGTCTTTGTAGTTGCCCATTATCAATGGACGGCGAGACAATATTTTTAGCATGTTGAGGGACAAAAAAACTATACTGAGATTGGGAGGATTGTAAAATAAAGGATGTATTATTCTCAGCAGATATAAAATGAGAAACCTTAATGGTATTAGGACTAGCAGAAAATAAAATTGTTTGTCTACCCAAAGTTAGCTGATTAAAATCAGAGATAGCTGCTGGTAAGACTATATCTTGTTGCACAGTATCTCCATCTTGCAAAATATCGCCATCTACAAAAAAAAAAAGGGCTATAAAATGGAACTTGATCAATATTGATGCCTAACTTTTAAACCTGATCTTTGTGGTATTTGCAAATCAGAAAATAGGTAACTATTATCTGGCAAGACATCAACAGTAGCTAATACTTTAGAAGCAACTTGTCCGTTGCTATCTATTTGAAAGGCCTCTAAAAAACTTTGGGCTCAAAGTTATATTCTGTAAATGCTCCCTGTAAAGACCCATTAATACTAAAGCTAAGAACATTTGGTGATTCTATAATAGTGGTAGTGATAGGTACAATAAAATCATATATTATGTCTTGGCCCTCATAAAATATTGTCTCTGAAGACAACCTTTGTTCTTCTACCAAGGCTCCTAATAGAAACTTTTATCACCTACATTGGCAGTAATATTATCAAAAATATAATTACCTAGGTTATCTGTTTTGCCTGTTGTTACTGGAAATAAGGGGGTCCTTCCCCAGAATCATTTTGTTTAAGTAGCGCTAAAGGCACCAAAGATAGCTCAACACCTTCTTGATCTAAAACTTTACCTGAAATTTTAAATGCAAAAACAACATCTACACTAAACAGACAAACAGCAAAAAATAAGACGCTAAAAAGATAGTAGATCTTAAAAAAAAATACCAGTTAAATTTGGATATTTTTTTATGGAGCCTATAGAGCTAAAGCAACTTATGCTGGCAGCTTTATCTTGATACACTGAAATAACTATCTAGAATAAAGCTCAACAATAAGCTGCTCTTGTATAATGACCGGTATTTCATTGCGCTCTGGGATTTTATTAAAAACTATTTGTTTTGATTCTCATCTACTGACAGCCAATTCATGCGACCCCCTATTTTGAGAAATAGTCAATTGTTCAGCTATCATGGCTTGAGACTGTTTTCTATCCTTAACTGTAACGACATCGCCAACAATTAATAGCATAGAAGGAATATCAGCCTTCTTACCATTAAGCAAAAAATGACCATGATTCACCATTTGCCTTGCATGAGCACGACTGTTAGCAAATCCAGATCTAAATATAACACTATCCAAGCGCCTTTCTAAAGATTGCATTAAATTAACACCAGGGGCACCTTTCATATTGCTAGCTTTTTGAAAAAATTTCTGAACTGTTTTCAGTCATACCATAAGCAATTTTTTAATTTTTGCTTTTCAACTAACTGACGACCATATTCTGACTGTTTGGCCCTCCTTGATGAGGCACCATGCTGACCAGGAGGATTTGGTCTTCTTTCTAAAATCTTGTCATATTTTGGAGCATCAAATATATTGACGCCAAAGCGTCGAATTATTTTCCCTTTAGGACCACGGTATAATTTCATTTAAATCAACTTTTTTTATCTAGTGGTTAAAAATTTTTTTTAATTATAATAAAATTTGTTATGTATATATTGTTATTTATATTCATAACTCTGTTGTTAGGTATACATTTATTTTTGTTTAAATTCAAACTAATTATCACTAAACAAAAGCTGTTATTTTTAATCTAAAAAAGAATGTTTTGTCAATCAAGATAAATAAAATTATTTAATTTATGGCTATCATAGGAATAGATTGCGGTGCGACTAAAATTGAATTTATGCTAAGTGTTGATCATCAGTACCACGATACATATAGATATCGTATACCAACGCCTCTTACAGGTAATTATGATGACTTTATAAATCTATTAGTCACCAATATTAAAGAAATACAAAAAAACCGGACACATTAGCGATCGTGTAGGCATTGGTATCCCGGGATCTATAAGACAGTCCGATGGATTAATTAAACAATCCAGCATAAAATTTGCTGTAAATCACAGTTTGCAAAATGATCTTCATAACATTTTAAAATTCTATCAAAGTAGAAAATGATACTAAGTGTTTTGCCCTATCAGAGGCTGTTTTAGGGGCTGGGAAAAATCATAACTTTGTAATAGGGTAATCTTAGGCAGTGGCATGGCCGCGGGCTTTATTTACAATCAAAAATTAATTAGAGGTGCTAATGGAATGGCTGGGGAAATAGGTCACTGGGTAGCAGATCCCATGGGCCCTAAAGTGCCACTGTTCTCATTATGGCTGTTTGAAACCTTAACCTCTGGCAAATCTTTAGAAAAAATTATTTTCTTATCAGTGGCCAAAAAGCTAAAGTTAGTGATATCTTCAGTAAATATCAAAACCAACAACCTGCTGCCTTAACTGCTATCGATAATTATTTACAGGCATATGGAATAATGATGGCTAGTTTAATTAATATGTTAGATCCCCCTGTAATAGTACTTGGAGGTGGTGTATCTAATTTACCAATACTATATGAAAGCGGGCTTGATTATATAAAAAAATTTGTTTTCGGTAAATCATTTACAACCAAAAATAGTCAAAAAATAAGTTAGGAGACTCTAGCGGTGTTTATGGAGCCTGCTTACTATAAAGCGATAGCAATATGTCTTTTGAATTACGCACCGCAAACAACTTTAATAACCTGATAAATAAACTATGTATGAATCTAAGATCTGTTGATAATAAATCTTTTGCAAAAATTCTCTTTGGTTATTATCCCCGATAATATTGACCTTTTTGAATTTAAACTGGCTATAACTAAACAATTGGGATGGCTAGCTAATTTAAAATTCATGACAGTCAAAGAACTGGCAAGATCAATTTATATAAATAATAACAATCAAAAATTAGTCAGCGATCTACAGCAAAAATGGCTGATTTGGCAAATTATAAACAACAATCCACAAATAATAACCCCACTAATACCTAAACATCTTATTCCTAAGGTTGATCATGAAAGTGATCAACAAACTAATATACAGTTGTATTTAATTGCACAACTCCTTAACCAACAGTTAAATGAGTTTACTCAACTCTTGGTCAATGCTGATAACAAAGATCTCCATAACTATTGGCTGAGCAATCAAGATCTGCTATTAAAAATTCAATCCTTACTACAATCCCAAAAAATTATAACTAATTATGAAGTCTGGCAGAGTCTTAAATCTAAACGCTATATTCAATTAGAAGCTAATTTTTTAAATAATATTTTTTTTCTGGGGTCTAGAATAACTTTACCTCTTACAGTAGTTTACTCATCCAAAAGCTTATCCCAAAATTACCAACTAAAAATTTTATTACCTTAGCCCTAGTCAACTATTTTGGATTGGGCAAGCTGATAATAGCACTATATCATTAGTACATAATTT
>JAGTTF010000257.1:0-17266 GCA_019095985.1 Streblospio benedicti
ATTTCAAAAAGGCACTCACTGAAACAGTCAATGTGGTGGTCTATTCAGAGTATGATAACATCATTCAAATCAACAGAGGTAGAAATGTGATTGTGGATTTCTAACCATGAGGACAAGAGAACTTGAGAAAGCACTCAGACGACACCAGGACACATGATCAATTTTCAAAGGAGTATTTCCCCTCAAACCAGCTTCCAAAGATAAAAACCACATGAAGAGAGTGCTTTGATAGCTAATACGGATCCTCTCATAAACCAGGAGTACATTGGGTGGCATTTTTCTTTAAAAAAGAACACGTCTACTTCTTTTGACTCTTATGGTCGAAAAACCGCAGAAAAAGCCGAATTCCTCAAACTCATGATGTGCAGAAAGTATAAACATTTCTTTGCAAGACGGATACAAGGTGATGGGAAAGAATGTGGTTTCTACTGTTTGTATTTCATGTTGGCTATGATTCAAGGAAAAAGCTTTGATAAATTTGGAGATGACCTCAACGCTAACGACAGATGTGTGAGAAACATTGTTCAAAAACATTTTGGATTATTCTGATTGGATATTCAATAAACTATGATGCCTTATTCTGATTGGATGTTCAAAATCACAATGCATTATTCTGATTGGAAGCCAAACACGTGACTCAATTCTATTGGCTAAATTCTCACTTAAATAGAGCAGCACATCGCATTTGATTCATTTCAACCTCACAGTCTGACACATCAACATGGATTCACTTCCGAATGAAGAAGCCAACACAGGTCCATTTATCAATAAGTTTCCAAATATGTTAACTGATGACGCCTCTGATTTGTTCAATCCTCATTCAAATATAATCATCATTGATGTCGAAGGCTATAGTTTAAAGAATGATTTCTTTGTGAAAGAGCTTGCATGCTATAATCCATCCAATGAAAAGTACTGGTCAGCCCTCTTTCTGCCACCTTTCAACAAAGATATTGTAAAGCTTTTGACTTGCTAGACCTGCAAATAAATCTTATCCAACAAAATGCGTAATTGTACTAACCTGCGGGGTGCTTACAAAACCCTGTGCGCTATCCAGTTGATTCGATATTCACGTAGGTTGGATTGACGGCCCTCGCGGGAGGGACTTTTCGCACCAATGCTGGCGACAACAAGCCTTGTAATCCCGCATAATTCACCACGAATATTAACTAAAGGTGTCACACACACGTACAAATGTGCGCGCATATGTCCACCTTCAATCGGTGTGAGTTTAGACAGTGAAAGGGGCCCCGGATCCAAAGATTCGGGGTGCTAGTTCCCTAGTAAGTGTTCGCTACCACTCCAAAGCTAAACTGATTGTTTTGTTGCTTGCAAACACGAAGACAACTTCTGTGTCCTGTTCCCAAGCAACCATGACGTAAGGGCAAAGACCGTTAAACACACGAAGAACGTAAGCAAGTGGAACGTAACCCTAACTACGCCCGAGGCAATACTTATTTCTTAATTGCTCACTAATTGGGGTGGATGCTAAAATCCACCCGCCTCGGGCACCTACTCTAGCTTTGCTTACATTCTCCCCCAGTTTTCGTGGTGGGACCGGGGCTTCGCACGGAAGACCCGGCCTCCCCCATGGAAACTATACCTACCCACAAATCCTCCAGTCACTCAAAACTCCGGAAGCTGGCTAAAACAAAGAACATTAAAGAAAACAAGATACATGCAACACAAATAAATCAAGGCTGCTCCACGCACAGGCACACACTCAGTCAATGCTTCGGCCTGGCACCTCCTCCACCGGGGCCTCCCTGAAACCCCCGGTGAAGGGCGACCAGCAGCCGGCCCTGGCAGCCAGCCACAAGCATCCCGACGGAAGTCCAGGCAAAGTGCCCCGGCTGTGGTCGTCACTCCAGACACACTCTCCGGCAAGCACACAAGCAGCCCCATTCGGCCCAGGACTTCAGTGACGCCCACCACGGGCCTGTCGTCAAAACCAGCTGGTGGTGAAGCGACTGCCTGCAAACTAAGGTAAAATTATACATGCAGAGACGAACTCATTAAAATAACAAAACTAACTAAAATGCCAGCAAAGAAAAAAACCTTCCCCAGGCCAAGATCATCTCTAAACGAAGCATCACGCAATGAGCCTACTGAAGAGTAACTCTCCAGCACTGCTTCCAGCAATGACGTCCGCAGAGAATCACCCAGCCAAATTTTGAGTGGTAGTGCCCAACGACTAACTAATTTCCTAGCTGGACACCCCGAGGCACTGCACAAAGTTTAAACACTGAAAAGCGCCCAGTGCCCCTGCAAAATAAAAAGTTCTGCCCTTGAACCTCTAGACTCATGCGTCATCACACGCGTCCCACTAGTACTGGGGAGGCGTGAGCCGAGGCTCGACGATCCTTGCCAAAGGGATCACGGTAGCTCGGTTCAGTTTTCCACGACGAAGGTCCAAGGACTCCAGCCAGGTCACGCGACGAGGAGTCATGGAGAGGCAAAAAGTCGCACGCAGGCAGCCCACCGTTGCCTAGACTAGCACAGTGACTGTCCAGTAACGTGGGGCATGGACCCGTGCAGGCTAAAGTCCTCGTGCCAATCGGGCAGACCGTCCGGATGGACATCGTGGTTTGTACTCCCTCTTCAGACCTCCTAAGCGCGTGAACCAAAGTTTGAGGTGGAATTCAGGTATCCTTCCTCAGAAACAATGGGTCAGGCACGCCAGAGAGAATTCCTCCTTGGGAACATAAACGCCGTACGTCTTTGGGTCGTCCGCTGTGGTTACGTTCCAGACAACAGCGACTCATGAGACCACGTATGGCGCAAAAAAGACTTCCAGGTACTAACGCATGCACTTGCATGCACGCATGACGCACGCCGGGCACGTGACCCCAGCGAAAAGTAGGCTTGGCTCACACACAGCCCTGAGGAGGACCACTTGCCCTTCAGTGCACTCCCCCAGTTGGGGACCTGGTGGCGGCAAGGTGAAGGCAGCAGTCAGAAACTGTAGGCGATCCAGCCAGTGTCCTAGCGCGGACTATCCATTGAAACGTTCCCTTCACACAGGTGTCCGTCACTCCCGGGTTAAGCAATTCACGTGGATTGCCTCCTGTGACGTAGGAAGCAGTGTGAGGGAATAGGTATCATGGATGGGGTGCGGAGGCGCACTTGAAGAGGGCACCGTCCAGTGATGAGAGTCGTCCAGATTAACCCCATCCGAGTATACCTTACTAACACAAGCAGGACGTGTACGCACTGCCCTGTAGCCATAGCATAGGTCACTGGGTAGAGGGGAATCGTTGGAGGAACCCACCAACCGAAACGGTGGACGAGGATGCTTAGACGTCGTAGGAGGGTCCCGATGATCAGGTGAAGACCTCCGGAAACCATTCAGGTACGTGACCATAGGACCAGTCACAATGTATCATAGCGACTGTCCTGAGGTTGTCACACACGTTGACTTCCCGCTCTTGCACTCCGGCAGACCTCATACTCCCAAGACCAGCATGGTGGCTGTCTACAGGAGGGGGTGTGCCCAGTGAAGGTTGCTGAACTCCTCGTCCCTGCGTCCATGTGCCGATTCCCCAGGTGGCAGGCGGTCCTCCCACTGAATGCCAGGCAGTCAACGTGGGGGGGACCCGGTGCCAACGTGTAGAGGCGCACAGTAGGCCAGGTACACGTCCAGAAGTAGGGTGTCAGTCATGCCACGTGGGCAGCTGTCAGCTCTAAACCCCTTTCCAATACGCAGGTGTCCCCCCTGCTGTGCCATCCCCTACCTCTCAGCAGAGGGGTCTTGGGGAGGTGTATGCAGGTTGACACGTGGTAGGCCGGGTGGGGTGGTGTCTTCATCAAGGGACCGGCGTCCTCACCGTCCTTCCATGCCCCCGGTGAGTCAAGCTCCGGAAGGGGTAGGGCAGTGAGGTGATGCCGGCGCCCCGACCTAGGGGCAGCTGGTGCACAGCCCCCAGTGCGTTCTGGAACTCCTCAACCACCCCGGCCTGCGGGGAGGGGAGAAAGCCGTAGTAGCACAGTGCGGCGCGGGCAGCAGCCCTGTCGGACTCGTTGTTGAGACCCTTGAAGAAGGCAGCCTCCCACCACATGAGTCTGTTACGACTTGCCCAATGCGAGGACCTCGTTGTCTTAGCCCAGGGTACCCTGTCACCCTGGAAGGCAGCACCGGTCACGCGAGGAAGGGGGTCATCAGCAAACAGACTCATACGTCGAAACATCATTGAAGGCATGCTCAGTAGCAACACCCTGTGTGGTAGATCGGGTACAATGAGCCCTGTGGGAGGTCCTGAGCGCCTCATCCCGAAGGTGTTCGTCACCCTGGGGCAGCGTGGGTCACTCTAGACAGGTCGTCATCACCGGTAGGTCTACTCCTTTGAAAGTGTTGTCGAATCACAGGTATACACGTTTATGTACATGGGCAGGCCACAATGCAAACTGCGACTGTCCCAATGTTCATAGCGCCTGCAGTCCCATCGTCGCCCATAACCTCCCTGCGGGTGACTGTCCTGAGATGGACTGGCCCAACTGGGGTGGCTGTCCTGGAGATGGACTGGTCCAACAGGGGTGACCGCCCTGAGGTGGACTGGCTCGACGGGTTGTCGCCAAAAGTGGTGAAATTTTAAAATTTAAAATTTCTGAAGATCGTGCGTCCAGTTGCTGCTGCCTTCCTCCCTCCCCCAAGTTCAAATGCTAGAACCGGTCGAGGTTGTGAGGGGCAGCTTTGAACTTCCTCGTGAAATCCAGGCCCTCCATAGGGCCTGGGCAGGGGTGCATAACAGCGGGTAGCAGTAACTGAGGACGTCCCTCTCAGCACTTACGCCGCCATGCCGCTGGAGCTTGAATGGGTAGCAAGACACCATCACCCTGGTACTCGTGTACAGGTTCCAGATAAGCCATTGCCACCCACCGCTCCTCGAAAAGCTTTCTACCATTTTCGCCGTATTCAGTCGAAGCGCACGTCAAGTCACACGTACATATACGGTGTCCCAGTACGTAGGCTGACCAACATGGCGGAGCTACTTTTATTCACGTGGCCATACATCGAACACGCAGGCAGCAGGGGGTCAGCGCACTGGCTGAAGACAGCCGATGCGGAGTTAACCCAGGGCTGGCAAGGGAAGTTACGATGCAGGCGACGTACACACTCGGGGGGTAGCTCACCCCAGTAGACATCCTCTTCGGCACTCAAGGTGCGTACCACGGCCTTCATGGCCTTGTCACTGGGTTTCAACCCGACCGTGGCCCCAGGGAGCGCACGGTCACGGGCCGGGCAGCACAGTCGTTCCATCAGATGTACAACCTCGGCCACATGGGGCCTCTGGCACCGCCCCGGACGATCTCACTCACCTGCCCCGTGGATGTGGCTATTGACGTGTAACACACGCCATATGCTGCGGCGCCACGTGAGGCGGACGGGAGGGGGTGACATCCGGGTGGCCTGGGTGAAGGCCTAGCTCCGTCAGGGTCCACATGCCGGGGTTGGTAAGGTGGAAATGTAAAGAGTCAAGAGTCCTTTCTATTCTTTATTTCCAGCCCAGATTACAAGAATACATTGGGTTATATACTCATAGAACTCCGTTCCCTGTGCAGACTATTCCAGCACTCAGTCATACTAGTAGACTGTAGTAGGTTACCGTGTATGCTGAGTGCTAGATCAGTGGAAATGTTATATCACTTCATGTCATCCTCCCCCCTCTGGGGTATAATTTTGACGCATTGAAAAGGCGGCTCAAAATTAGAACCAGTAAATTACATAAACCAGATGTGAAGTGAATGGATCAAAAGGAACGGCGACGTGCGCCTATGCACAGGAATACGGTAATGTAATAATGCATACACACAATACGAAACAAGTACTGCAGAGTAAATAATGCTAAGAGGTTACAAGACTAAATCAAATATAAATGGTAAATAGTGAATAGTAAATAGTAATCATATACAGAGCATAATATTTGAATGCGGTAATTCGCAATATATTACATACGAAACATGGAAATCAGCCGTAAGCAAACATTGGTAAAACATTAGTGGAATAAATGCAAACAAAATAGCGATTGTATATAAACACAAATATACATTGAGAATAAACGCACATATCAACTAACACTATAACAAGAACTTGATAATCACCCATCAATTGTTCATGTGTCCAAATCGTTATTGTGAAAACAATTAATATCCAAAAAAAAAAGGTTTGTTATCATAATTGTCATTAAACACTATTTTGTACGAGCCGTTGCCGTGGCGGGTGAGAAAAGTTGACACGTCTGGAACACGTCTGTCATTTCACACCATCAGGATCCCTTGTCGCTCCTGGCGAGTTGGGGTCATCGTGTTAGGCACCAGGATCCTGTTCAACGGACTTGATGATGATTAGGGCTGGGGCCAGCAGATTGGTCACTTGATCATCGTTGGGAGGTGCTTGGCATGTGGACATCGGATGCATGGACTGGACACGAACAGTACGTCTAGTGCAAACACTCAGAACACAACGATGGCTGGCGATATTGCGAGGATAACTTCTATTAATTTTGATGGCGTCCCGACGGCCTTGGTCGAGAACTGTGCTGCATACGTCATCCAAACAGTGAACCAAGCGGGATATGGTGACAACGTGAGGATAAGCGGCGTCGCAGCTTCTGCTCTAGTTCAAGACCGGACTGTTACCAGCGGCGTGACGAGCGATGCGAGCGATGATAGCGATGATGATGTTATCTATATGGGTTCCTCGCCCGCACCGGCAGCTAGAGCGGAGTCGCCGGTGGAAGCCACTGAAAGCGATGGCGAACGTGATGACGAAAGATCTGCAGATGCGACTAACAACGAAAATGGCAGTGGCAGTGGCAGCAGCTGTGAAGATAGCAGCGGCGGAGAGAGCGGCCGTGAGAGTGCTAATGAAGACGGGGACACTCAATTCAGGTACATATATATGTCTATACCATAGCAAATGTAGGCAATCCAATCACAAATGGAGTCAGAGCCAGATGTGAAGAATATCTTTTCTCTTTCTGACATGGCACTGTTACTCCTACCCATTATAACATTTGCCATGATACTACTGGTCGAAAGCCCGGTCATTTCCAACGGCTTACCTATAAGATGTGTCATTTATATTATACCGGCCCGGCACTATCAGAGTTCCAGCACCTTGCCAGTCTGCCCACAGTCGTAAATGCAGTGATCCCAAATGGGCGAAATAATAGTGAACATATGTTATTTGCAGGGTGATGAACGAGGGCCCCCAATGTCCCCCATACAGATGAGGCGGGCGCAGCATTTGATGATGTGTCTGCCGATGATCTCATCATACGGGCCAGTGAGCGCATTCCGTTGCCAGTCTTGGGGCCGGACGTGATTTCGCGTTCGATTGAGATCGTCCGCGAGGAAACTGCGACGAGGATACAGCGACTGGAAGGCACACTACTGGATGCCAGAATGTCAAGACTGCCCCGTGCAGGTACATGTCTTAATATACATACACTTGATTGCATGAATGTAATGAAATGAGCCAGTAACGAGAGGAAGAAAAAAAAAAAATTCGGGGGGGGGGGTATATAAACAAATATTCGCCAACCGGTGTTGACGCCATGTTGAACACTTTGCAGGCCGCGTGCACCAAAGAGATCTTCACTTACACCACTTCGGCCACGCCGCAGCTGATATGCTGGCGGCCAGATGGGGTTGTCCCATTGAGCGGGTCCTGCGCTGGTTCTGGTGGGTGCACAGAGGACGCAGGCTGCATGACTGCAGATCATGCGGATGTGCACTCTGCCTCGCAGTGCCTCGTGGATCCGGGCGAAGGAGGCCTGCTGCGGCTCGGCAGGAGCCCACGCGTCGCCAGCGCGGCGGGAGAGATATGCGACGCGAGCGTGGCAGACGAAACCACTAGGCCAAAAGTGAAGTGACATGATGGACATGTGTTTACCCAAATGATGGATTAATGTGTTGAATATGTGATACAAGTTTAGTGTACAAGCGTGCATTGTCGCACCAATTATTGTGTGTATGAAATAAAATGTAATCTGCAGATATTTGAAAAAAAACGAAAGCAAATAAAAGTGGCAAAAAAAAAAAGTAAGTCTGAAATGTTCGATAATTTCACACCATTTATCCTCTTGAAACTTCCTTTGATTCAGCATTGATTTTAGAGATAGTGACATTGGCGCGAACAAAACGTGCATAAATCACACTGAGAACTCCCGCTGGCAAGAATTGGTGTAATGTTCATAGTATAAATAGCGCATGTATATTAAAGGTGCAACGAGATTGTCACTAAACATATCTGTAGAATAGGTAAACTTTGTACTGTATGAATTCTGGTATCCCGGTGAGGAGTAGGTGATAAACATTTGGCATCTTTAACTTTGGCCGCACTGTACGTGAGGGCGCCAATAATGAGGTGATAACCAGCTGATGATGTTGCACGTGCCGCACAGCGGGTGGCCCGGGTTTCCTGAGGGAGTAATCTAATGACTGTATCGGGTGGCGGGTGACACGTGTGGTCTAGATGCTTCATTCCCAACTGGGGGTTGAGTGGTGGTTAAAAAAAATGCTTGCGTGAAATGGATTATAATCCTGTAACATTGTTAATTTGCCCATGATGATTACAATGACTGGCTGAATGTAATTGGGTTGGTGTGACAACCTGCAAATATGCGGTTTGTCTATAAATGAAATAAATCCTATTCTTGCCTAATATTCCTGAAGAACAAAATGACTGTCGTTCTCTCTGTGAACAGCACGAATCAATAACGCCCAACGAATGGCATCGTCAGAATGTTTTGATGACTCATGATAGAAGGATGTTATGTTTAACTGTTTCGTGATAATCGGCATGATGTGATGCGAATTTGCCTTGGTGATGGTCGTCACACACCCGGTGTGGGATCCGGCAACTACGTGGAATGAGTTGTATGATGTGAGAAAATGCTTCACGGGTGAAATCGACGGGAATGCACGAGCGAGACCAATTAAAGTTGATGGTGAATGCGTTCGCATGATATGGTAATCGTTGAAGTATGACAAATCCTTTCCAGTAACTGTGGAAAACATTGATAGAAGAATTCCAGATATGAGGTTGTTGTTGTTGAATTGAAATGCACTGACGAGTGCCACGGGTGAAACTTTGTTAGGTGCAACCATGTGATTGCCCCGTGACACGGCAATCAGTTTAAATGAACTCCAGGGTGATTGTCAACGTTGTTCACGTGCGTGTGCTCATGTTGTCCGTGCCGTGACGTACTGGTGTAGTGTGACTTGAGACGACGGCGATATTGACTGCTTTCCTCGTCATGATTGCTTGCATCACTCTCGTGAGAAGAGGGTCTGGACATGCCGTGTGGTTAGCCAGAGACGACAATTCGTGGAAGGCAGGTAATTTGGCTGCAAATTCAGCACTTTCATGTCCAACAATATCCTGAGAGATCCTGGGAGCGATGCTGAATAAAACTAGCAGAGTGACCGCGGGAAAAAAAAAACATGTTGAAGTGAGGTCGATCCCCTGCAGAGCGTGTGATAAGCAGGCGGCGGTATCAGGCGCCGGACGCTGCGGGAGGCGGGCGTCGCTAATTGGCGACGGCGCGTGCGGCAGGCGTCGGTTGATATCAAGCGGTGTTGCCTGCTGTGAGCCTAAGATAAGCTAGACGAGGAGGGATGAGAGCGGGCGACGAGTGTGGCTCGTTGTTTGGACTTGTTGCCCGGTGTAGAAGTGCGGTCAGCAGAATCGAGCAGTGTTGTAGATCTGAGATGAGTTGAAGCGTTTATTCTCGGCAGGTGGTGAGCAGTCGTGGAAGTAATCAGCAGCAATTGAAGTCGAAGAGTGGTTGTAATGTGAACTGCAGCTTGTTATGTAGCGGTCCGCAGCATGCGGAACCGTGCTCGAATGCGGAACCGGATGTGACGGTTAGACTAACCGTGACGGCGCCGCTGAGCGCTGGTGGTGGCTGTTTGGCGTTTGCTAATGATTAGCGTGTCCATGTTGTGTTCAGGAGGGGAGGTCCGCGCGCTGGGCATTCGGGGGGGGGGGGTGGCGCCATGATTACAAAACACAATAGAATGGCCTGAATTCTATCTCGTAGTCTTAATGTCACCTAATGTTGTGTCTTCTCGACATGATTATGGAATGGGATCGGGGTTTTGTTCGTGAGTTAAAGTGAGTTACTGTGCACGCCTACTGGCTGCCTTGGTAACCGGGGTTGCTCGCTGGGCGTCAGGATAGTCAGAGGCTGGGCATGGCGCCGTAATGCGTCCATGGACTTGCTATCCTGACGACAGCACAGCGCAGACAGAGCCTTTTCGATTCCGAGGATTTGCCGTGGATTGCGTGTCAACAGTGAAAAGGAACGATTACGAACCACAGCAGGGTGGTCGTGTTAAAGAGACATGGGCTTGTTGTCAACGTGGCCGGCCGTCTAGGTAACCGGGGTTGCTCGCCGCGTCCCAGGACAGTCAGAGGCTGAGCATGGCGCCATAAAACGTCCATGGACTTGCTATCCTGGTGACATAACGGCGCAGACAGAGCCTTTTCGATTCCTAGAATTAACCTTTGATTGCGTGACAACAGTGGAAGAGAAAGTGGATGGGTGGGGGGTACATTACTGTGAGCATCGTCGAGTACGTTGTGGGTTGAGAGAAGACTTTGTCAACAGACATTAATTGTAGCGTTTCTTTGTAGTGGGTGTCTGGTTGTCTCGCAAATACTTTATGAGGTCAAGAAAAGGGCCATGTGCCCTTTGTTTGGCGGCTATTGTGGCGGAGTCCAGACCTTTGATATGGGCGGCCATGGCATTCGTAGCGCAAGTGTTATCAAATACCCATTTGTCAGAATGGGTGTTAGTAAATTGAATGTCCTCGTCGTGGTCATGTGTGTTCTGAGTTGAATCAACTTTATCTGGAGTCAATTTGTCATGGCTGGCGCTATCAGCGCCGGCTGTCACAGCGTGTCCTGGTGTGCGGTCAGCGGGGCATGTGCCACCGTTTGATGGCCGAAAACCAGAGCGCTGGCCATTGATTAGCGTCCTTGGCGCTTGTAAACAGGGCTCTGATGTGAGGTCGGTAGAGCGTGCGATACTGTTCGATGGACGAAAACCAGAGAGCTGGGCATTGTGTTGCGTCCTTGGCGTTTGTGAACAGGTTTGTGCTGGTTTGAATCTATCGGCGCCAGAGCCTGACGTTGAGTGAGGTTTGTATGAGCCGGTGGAGGCTGTTTCTCGCGCGGCTTGTGCAGCGCTTATGGTGACAACTTCGATGTTAGGGGAGTAAGGGAATGAATCCAAATCAGGGTAGGACGAACCTTGTAGGAGAATGTAAAACTTTTCATTCAAAGTTAATGAACCGATGGTGAAATGAAGGGTGATTATGCCAACAGGCGTGAAAGATTCGCCGTCTGCCGTGGAGAAACATTCATCAGTGGGTAGCATCTGAGACTTGTATGTGGGCAGTAGGCGACGGGGGAAAGATAAGGCGCAGCAGGAGACTGCGGTGTCCATGTCTACAAGCGCGCCAACACATCGGTTGGTGATGTTAAAATGTAACACCACCACTGAGTCACGATACAGGCGGACGTCCATGAATCTGCTATTGTTGATGGCTTGGAATGATGGGAGTGGGGATGATGGATGATTAATGGTGGTCGTGACGTGCGGCGCGCTTAGCAGTTTAAATCCTGTGGTGGGCAACCTACCACATCCATCCCGCGTGCTTGGCGGCGAAGGTGAAGTTGACGCTCGGCGCGTTCGGCGCTGCTAACGAGGGAGCGCATGTCAGTGTAGTCATCATCCTGTATCTCTGCTGCTATCTCCGGTAACAGCATGGAACAGTATGTGTCCACTTGAGTCTCGAGGGGAGGGTTGCATTCTGCAAACCGCTGCAAGATATCAGCGCTGAACTCGCGCACTGACTCAGAATTTTTCTGCTTCCGGCGAGTGTAATTGCGGCGAAATGACAAATTTTTCTGAGCCATAGAAAAACTGTTGCCGAGTTCTGTCATTACCGTCGCGTAATTGCCGCGCTGTGCCGCGGTGAGTTCGAAGTAGCGGACTCTTGCCATGCCATCCAATATAGTGGGGATAGCGTTAGTGCGTTGGGCGTCATCGCGAGACCAGTTAAAATAATCAAAATAGATTTCGAGATCGCGTTGCCACTTCTCAAATGAAGAGTATACCGAACCGTCGAAACGGGGCAAAGTGACTGAAGGCCCTCGGTGTGTGGACGGGCGCAGCTGCTCGGGACGTTGCTGCATAGAAGTGGTAAATTCTGACAACTTGTCGCACAACTTGTCGAGATCAGGGGCTGCCGATACACTCAGATCTGCCACACGCTTGTTAGCGTCTGACACCTGTCGGCGCAAATCTGCCATCATGTCGTTGAGGCCGGCCATGTCGGTGAGACTGGCTTTCAACTGAGCCATTTCGCGCTGTAGCTGCGTGTTGGCGGCTTTCAAATCCGCTATCTCTCCCATGTCGACAATAGTGGTGTTGTTGTCTGAGGAACGGTCGTCGTGCGGATGTTTAAAAACGATTTCACTGTCGTCTTCTGAGAAAGTCAGGCCCGTTAGATGGACGGGACCACGTGAAGCAAAACCGCTATCAAGTGGTGACTCCTGTGGCGACGGTGGTCTGGAAGTCGAGTCTGTTTTAGCAGGGGTTGAGGTGTTCATGAATCAAACGCCTGCTGACTGGTGAAAGGTCTGAAAATATAAAACAGATTATATTACGAATTCAATCCTGAAATCTCCACCAGAATGTCATGCGGTGGAAATGTAAAGAGTCAAGAGTCCTTTCTATTCTTTATTTCCAGCCCAGATTACAAGAATACATTGGGTTATATACTCATAGAACTCCGTTGGTATGTATTGAAGATATAATGAATAATAATAGGTTCTTAACTTTTAATGAGGTAAAGAGAAATTTAGCCTGTGTAATAAACAGGCCTTCAAATACATGTCTATTATAGATGCAATACCTCGAGAATGGAAATTAATATTAAAAAGTCTGGATCAACAGCAAATATTACAAAGATCACAAAATAAAGATATTACTAAATTCAAGTCCAAAGAAATTTATTGGAATTGCATCAAAAGACAACACCAACATGTAAAATGTCTTGGAACAAAATGGACATAAGTTTAACAGACTCTGAATGGAAATACATATACACACTGATACATAAATTAACTCAAAATTGTAAATTAAAAGAATTTCAGTATAAAATTGTGAATAATGTTTATGCCTCAAATAGTGTAGTGGCAAAATTTGATAAAAGTATTGACCCTGAAGTGTAACCTGTGTAACAGGACTAACAATACATATCATTTCTTTTATGAGTGCAAAAAAAGCAAAACAGCCTTGGACTGAATTTCAAAATTGGATTGGCAGAGTCTTCCACCCTTTTGAAATTGTAGATAAAAAATATTCTATTCGGTATTATTGATGATAAGATGTACTTGTGTAACTTTTTTTATTTTACATGCAAAATGGTTCCTTCATACGGAACACAAAAATTCTAAATCGGAAATTCAATATAAACCTAAATTTATACAATTCCTAATGTGTATTAAGCATATACTTAATGTTGAAAAGCAACTGTATATTAAAAAGAACAAGCTATCTGAATACAATGAATTATTTGCCTGTGTTGAACAAATTGAAAATTGATCATGATCTCTCAATCTCTAAATAAGTAATTCTGCGAATGGGTAACAAATGTTATCTAATGATTGGATTGTAAATCTAAGGACTATCTATCTATATATATATGTATGTATATGTATATATGTGTGTGTGTATGTATATATATATATATATGTATATGTATATATATGTATATATGTATGTGTATATGTATGTATGTGTGTATATGTATGTATATATATATATAATTGTTAGCATAGTGTTGGTGGGATCTGTCAGTGCTGGCGTTGGTGGGTTTTTCTTTTGTTGGTAGTGGTTCTTTTTTTTGGAAACGTTAAATTAGATATATTTTATTTCATTGACAGAATATATTGGTGAATGGCAATGAAAAAAAAACTAAGCCTATAGCACACATATGGTGTCGCATAGTGGCAGGATTTCAGACAAAACATCCATCACATAAAAAATTACCCCTTTATAAGAAAAAAAATTGGCGTTTCAAAAATTACATAATTACTTTACAAGGAAAAAAAGATTTTATCTAAAAACAAAATATTGAAAATATTAAGAATATTATTTATGGAGCTGATACTACACAGCTAGTGTATATAATTTTACGATGGATCGTACATAATCCGTAGACCATAATCATAGACCTGTAAACTTCAAACCATTTTGACACCACCTCCCCCCAACAAAAAAAGAAAAAAAAAATATATAGAAGAAATGAAAAAAAAAAAAAAAAAATAAAGTAAACCATGAATATTATTTATCATGACCACCATAGATCAATGTTTTAATCTGTAAATCATGCCGCTATTTAATGGTAGCAAATAGTTTGAGCTTTTCACCAATATATTTTGTTTTTTAAAAAAAAAAGAAAAAAAAAAAAAACATTTTTTCCTTTCAGACAATTATTCTGTAAATTATTGGAAATCATCCATGCTAAAAATGCCACACCCACATGAGAATTTTGTGCATCTTCATAGCTTGTAAAGATGTGCCAACAGTCACACTTATATAGAAAAAATTGAACATATCTGGCTTTTAACTGTGTAGCCATATTGTTAAGAGGCAAATGGGCTATGATTGGAACAGCTGTGTTTATATGCTTTTTAGAAACATTTAACTAATCCCTATATTAGGTCCAGATATCACGTCCAATGACTGCTCAGGCATTAATGGCATTGTATAATCTCCTGTGCATTTGGATATTATTGAACAATAGAAGTTATGCTTTTCGTTCACTGGTTTAAGTCAGTGGCAGTCCCAACCATGCAAATTTGCCTGAGGTTTTTAATTGGGCTTTTGCCTGTTCAAAATGTCTATATTTGCAAATTTAAAGAAACCGGAAACTTTGCGTAGTACAGGATATTACTTAAATCATATCTAATAATTTTAGAATAAGTGTTTAAGGAAAAAGTTTTAATCTTAAGCAGTGGAATAAAATTGGTGCTAAAGCAGCACAAGGTTGAGTTTGGGTGAGATTCCACTCAGATTATTCAAAGTGGTGTGCAGGATCCTATGTGCCTCTACCAATCTCTGTTTATATCAGGTTTCAATTCTAATGTTAGAATGGCCACCCCTCAATGGGCATTTGAACTACTAATGTTCCACATCAAGCATCTTAATTAAAGGGGTGTACAATGTCATGATGCACGCCAAACTGGTTTTGCTGCATTCAGCGTGAGTTTGCGTTGAACTGATCAAAAACGTGTTTAAATGCAGAGTTGGCCATTTTTTTTCTTTTTAGAATATTGAGCTTGTCATCTATGCTCAAATTCAATTTTAACAACTGTTCCAGGTATATTTTCATGAAAAGCGGTCATTTTTGCATGCTTCCTTGAGTTCCTTTATACTGTCTCTGATAAGGTCCCTCATACTTTTTTACAATGCTACGATCGTTGACTCTGTATCAGAGAGAGAGATTTGGGACGAGACGCTTTTGCTTCTATTTCCGCGAGTCTGCCTCTAAATTGGCCACATCCTCACCTATGCTATCAATCAGGGTCTGAATACTTTTGTTAAAGTCCCTCAAATCTTTGGTCTAAATCTTTCTGGATCTATTATTATAAATTTTGAATTTCCCTTGGTAAACAGCAGTTCAACCTTTTCATGATTCCTCCTCAATTCGCGCATTTCTTTCATGTTCTTTTTCTCTTTTTTTATTGTCCTCTCTTTTACTTAATTTGAAAGTATATGCATAGCTGTAATGTTCTATTTATAAATTCATTTTTACAAATTCAATTGCAGCATACATGATTTTTCACCAAACTACAAGTTGCACTGTACAACTGGCAAGAGATTAATGAATTTAATACCCTGTAGTAAGTACTAACAATTCAAAATTAATCCTGATGCAAACACTATTTATTTTTCACAGAAAGTTATCTTTTCACTTTAAATTCTCATTTTAAAAATACACATATATCCACTTTTATTAACACCCAGTAGAATCCCATGTAACAAGTACAACACTCATCCAAATTATAATGCACGTATCTGTCAAAAGCTCTCTGAAGAAAATATCCCTTCTCAATATAGATCTAGGCCATAATCCTATCATGTGGTGCAATACTTGTGAAGCCCATTCGTGTATTACTGCAGACAGTGCAGTGAACGGGTGAATATTTCCATTTGTTCTTGATTTTCAACCAACTACTGCAACATTATTGTACATGTGTCGTTGGTATATATAATCCGTTTCTTGCATTAACAATCAAATGAAATGCCAACTGCCAACTCTATAATATCCCATGTCATGAACGAATTAAACATAAACATACACACACTCTGACATTGCTACTTAGTCTGGATACTGAAATTTGACAGTACTTGCTATTAGACTAGATCTACTTTTTTAGATCTAATACATTCACGGACGACAGATCTATTGATTTTTTATTCAATTGTAACAGATTTTTATACAATGTTGTACCTTTAACCTTGATATAGAAATGTTGCAATATTTAATTATACTGGTACAAGTAACAAAGTGACATGGCAATTGAGTAACATTGTTTGCATGCAAAAACCGGGGCAAAAAACACGACGACCTCTATTATTTTAGGACTAAACTCTTACGTTGAGCGTAAACACGGTATTATGGCCTTGGGCAAAGTTTATTGACACAGAAGAAACTGGCAATAACTACAAATAAATGTAAACAGAACATGAGAATACATGTACATACAATATAAATGCTTAAATAAGGATTACAAAAAATTATACATACATCAATAAAAGCTCCTATAGTTTTTTTTCCCCTTGCCTTAACCTTCTAAACTGAACACAAAAATGGATTGATTGAAGTACTAATTACATTAATGAATGAGGACTAATGTGTGATCTACAATACTATAGTATTGAATAACAAAAATATGTATTATACATCCCCTGCAAAAAAAAGTAAGCTTTGAGGAGACAAACTTCCCACCTCATTGAATCATGTGATTCAATAAAAAAAATTAGGTTTCAATGAAAGCATTAATCATTATCAATGTGAATAAATTTACTATGCTTTTAGAACAACTTGGGACTGAGCACACTGTGGACTTGTAACAATTTTCTTATGATTACCTAAGAGACAATTTTCACATAATTTGTTTTGAACAACAAAATTATATCTTCCACTCCAGGATTAAGAGATTTGAATTTTCTACAATACA
>JAGTTF010000258.1:0-17216 GCA_019095985.1 Streblospio benedicti
ATGTGACACACTGTTTTCCAGCTTATACGGACGTTATTGTGATAGGGGGAGAGGACGTTTCTCAGGAGATGTTTAAAAGGTCCGATTTTAATGGCATCCGGTGGTTTTGAGCTCGCTTTATTTTTTGTTGCATTTGAATTTGCAATGATTTTTCAATGGGCCCATTTGCGGTGAACGTGGAAGGCATCCGTACGGGACAAGGACGTATTTTTGTCCATGCTGCTCGTGCGATTTCCTGCTCCACGGTCTCGTCGCCTTTGTCTACGGGTCCAGCGGATTTGGCAGCCGCGTATGCCCGCGTCGAGGACGTGGCCTTCGCTAACTACACCGTGTTGGCGCAGTTGTGTCATCCCCAGCTCGACGGTGGGTATCTGATAAGATATAACTACACATGTGCGATTAATATATGTTTAGTTAGCGTGGAAATTTTCTAATATGAATTTGCTATGATTACAGGGAGAGGAGATTGGCCTGTACATGATCACCATAGGGGCGCTTGGTGGTTTTGCACTTTGTCAAGGGAGGAATTGGATAGATTCATGATATTGCATCAAAACAAGAAATATACAGAATTTTTTATGTGTCAATGCCGTTGCAATTTTTGCGACCCTGAGAATGGATTGTTAGAGCGGCGTTATTAATTTCAAAGACTATATTGGATTGTTCAGCTAAGGATACTCTGTGAAGTTGTTCAAAGGATATTTATACATAATCGTTTGTGGTCAGATTTATCAGTTTACCATTGTCTTGTGCAATGTAATTTATGGAATAAAAATATTACATCCGTGGAGTTTTTTTAATTTGGATATTTTGAATAGGTTGGCTAGGGAAGTAGGTATCAAGTTGCCATATTTAATTTCTATGTAATCCTCTTTAACTTTGAACATTAAGTGGGACTTCCAGTTGATTTGTACTTTTGGCCAAATGTGACGATAAGAAATTTCAAAGTTTTCTATTGAGGGTGTTTTTTGAAGCTGTAATCTGTCGTTCAGGGGCATGTGTCCTAAATGGACTGCGCATGACGTTTTTGCACTGAAGAATTTAATGTAAAGTTGACAGTCCAGGCTGGCTGTTGCGGGCGTTTTTACGTAGGTCCAAAATCTAGTGTGACTTACAATGTAAAATACGCTTAATACCGTGATAACCACCATTATTTGGAATAGGTGGTTATCTGTATTGGTTGGTTGTGTTACCGTTGGCTGAGTGGCATCTATTACGAATGCCTCTATCCTTGGGGGAATTAAGATGCCTAGCAGTAGGAGCCTGCGTAGCCTAATTCCCATGACCATTACGAGTATTGTTAGTATGATGTTCCATACAGCTAGTACTGTAAAACCTACAATGTCAGTTAGATCCGTCTCGAATTTTAGCATCGGACTGATGGTGTTTAAATTTATGCGGGCTTGATTTATTTGAGCTTTTTCCGTAAGTTCCGTGTTTGTTATTTTCGGTCTTGTTTTCGAAGTGAACTTTGTCCTGGGGAATTTTATTTTGTCTATTTTTTCGAGATTAATCATCTGATTTTAATGGCATCCGGTGTTTTTGAGCTCGCTTTTGTTGCGAATTTGCATAGATTTTCAATGGGCCCGTTTGTTAGGATTCTGTATATACAATCAGGATATAGTCTATTGTAAAGAGATCGGGGGTATTCACAAATGAAGTTGTTTCTTGCGCATTTATTGTATTCACTTAAGGATAACAAACCATATGTTTCTTTGTCATTTGAAATTGCAATGGCATAATGGTCATTTATAAGTTTCATAGATTCGTTATGACTATTTTCGTCACTGGAGTGCACGGGAATGTAATATGTGCATATTTTAAAGATTCTTAGGGCGTGGTTCACTGTGAATAGGGGTATTTTTATGTTGATTATAATCGTGTCTATGTGCATGAACGTATGACAGAACGCGTTAGTGAAGTAAAATATTGCGTCCATGTTTAGCACAAAATTTGTTACCTCGGTGTGGTCTATATCTTTTTTGAAGGATGCTAGTGCGCGAATTAGTTCGGTAGGCTTGATTATCGTATTGTAAAGTTTCCCTTTGGCTAAGTATTCTAGTCCTGTAATATATTGGTTTAATGAAGTCAGTGCTGTATTGAGAGCGGTATTATGTAGTTCGATTCGATTTACTGTATTCATTATTTGTGCGAACGTGCGTATGATGTTGTAGTAGTGGTGGACGTAATCGGTTATCTCCATGTAGAAGTTATCAAAATCTTCTGTGATATTATTTATTCTATGTTCAATTTCGTCTATTATTTCATTGTTACGGTCAATGTAGTGATTGAAGATTACCGCATTTTTATTTGTTGTATTTTTAAGTGATTTTAACGCTTCGTAGACGCTGTTTACGTTCTGAACATTCGAATGCACGTTCGCAATTTGTTGTATTCGAGTTTCAACATATCCACGTCGCTTTGTTTCGCTGTGCCAAATACTGTAGATAGGAAACCAGAGATATTGATGAGGGCGCGTTTTTTTAAGGTTGGTGAAATATTCAAGGATCGTGTAATCGATGATAAATAGTTTAATTGATTATTGTACGAATCTATGATATTTGATCGTTGGCTTTCCATCATCCGTATCGATTTAATTGCATGCTCACATTCCGGTCCAAAGGTTACAAAAGCGGAACAATTTACCTTATTGATCGACGTGTCATGTTATCCTTAATGAATTTAAAATCCGGCGTTTTGATCACTATTCTTAAATAATGATATCCGATTATGTGGGAGAGCGGTTTTGGGGCCTCTGTAAAAAGTACTCCCACGCTTTCCCTTACATGCAGGGGTGATCGGCTGACATTGTTGACCATCCATGTCAGCAATATCAACGTTAGAGTGATATGATTAGATGAATTCATCACACCACGGGCATACCCAGTTGTAAATACGGCTGGCATTGATTGTACTGCTACTAGCTGTTAGCAGGATGTGCTTCCGTATACGCGCAGGCTCGTGTCCGTGACCGGCGGACGTTGTGATGTTAATAGTCTATTAACAACTGGTATTATGAGAATGATGTACCGGAAACTTCAGTTGGTTTAATGTGATCCTATTTTTAAGTATTTCGCCAGTGACAGCATGCTTGAGCCGAGCACTATTTTGTTTGATTTCTAGGACTATGAATGGTCCATGTGCTTGCTTCTGTAATTAAGTGGATTTTGTAGGGTCAAGTTGGGGTCTAGCCCAATAGACCAGGTGTCCTGGTCTCACATTAGATGGTTTTACTGTCGCGTCATGCTTACTTGCATCCTTGCTATTGTATTCTGCTCTGTTTGTTATGGCCTTCTCTTTGTTGTAATCTTGAATGTCCAGCAAGTCTTGTATATGTTGAGATAGTGGTATAGATTCTTTTAAGTCAATGTCGTATATTTGGTCGGTCATTACATTTGGGCAAGTTTTTTGACTGTTGTTTATGCTGTTGTTTAACGCATTACAGACTGTTGGTAGTTGTCTAGTCCAGTTGTTTGGGTTGTCCACAGCCATACATCTGAGGAGATTGATAACAGCCTTTATTTAGACATTTGTGTCAGGTATTTGATTTGTGTTATAAAAATAAATAATTGTAAAATTTAACCACTAAATTGCAGAGTGTTAATTTGACCATACGCCTAGACGTTCTAATCTGTTACTTGAGCCATAACAAAATTGGGCGCTCGTCGGGGATCTGGATTATTTTTAAACTCTGTGCAAAAAGTTATTTGATTGAGATTGTGTGAATTTGGTGGTTGTAGTGAAGTCGTATTAACATGGCAACATTTGACCCTAAACAATTTATAGAAAATCCTGATGCAACAGAATTCAAATCTTTAAACAAAGATAAGCTGTTGGCATTAGCTGAGCATCTTGAATTATTTGATGTTAAGAAATCCATAAAAAAATCAGAAATCAAAAACATAGTTGCAGAAAAATTGATAGAAGATGAAATATTCTCGGAAGAAGAAATTTTATCTGAAACTGACAAAATGTTACTATTTAAAAAATTAGAACTTGAATTTCAGGAAAAAGAAAGAGAAAAAGAAAGGGAATTAGAGCTAAGAAAAATAGAAAAAGAAAGGGAATTAAAGCTAAGAGAAAGAGAAAAAGAAAGGGAATTTGAGCTAAAAAAATTAGAAATGCAGGAAAGATTAGAAAGGGAAAAATTAGAACTACAAAGACAAGCAGATAGGGAAAAATTGGAAATGCAACAGGCACTAGAAAAAGAAAAGCTAGAACTTGAAAAACTTAGATTAAAACAAGATTCAGACAAATTTGAGGCCTTAGAAAAAGAAATTTGATGTAACCAAATATATTAGACTGGTACCCCATTTCAAGAAAAGGAGGTTGACTCAGTACTTTTTGCACTTTGAAAAAGTAGCAAAAAATCTGAATTGGCCTAAGGAAAATTGGACTATGCTCTTACAGAGTGTTCTATCTGGCAAGGCTAGGGAAATTTTTACACAACTTTCGGTTGATCAGGCTTCAAACTATGATACAGTGAAGACCTTGATTTTAAAAAGGGTATGAATTGGTGCCTGAGGCATATCGCCAGAAGTTCAGAAATTGGGAAAAAAAAATGACCAAACTTATGTTGAGTTTGCCAGAACTAAGGAACAGTTGTTTGATCGTTGGTGTAATTCTAAAAGATTGAGGAAAATTTTGATAAATTGCGCCAGCTAGTTTTGATTGAAGAATTTAAAAGATGCATACACTCTGATGTGAAAACATATATAGATGAACAGAGTGCAGACACATTGGATAATGCAGCTAGACTAGCTGATGACTATGCTTTGACACACAAAGTTTCTTTTTCTGGCAAAACCTCAAAAATCATTTACAAATAAGAATCTAATTCTTCTGGAAATTTCAAGCAAAATAGTCAAGCAAAAAACAAGAGTCAGTCAGAAAATAAGACCTCAAGTGATAGTAACACCAAGCCAAAGTCAGAACCTGGTCAGACAGCTAAAAAGTATGACTTGTTATTATTGTAAAGAGCCAGGTCATATGAAATTTGACTGTCCTTTATTGAAAAAAAATAAGGAACAAAGAAAAAATTACAGGTAGAACTACTGTAAACTTTGTTTCTAAATTTGGAACTGTATCCAATTTTGTGAAGGATGTGCATGACACACTTGTTAAAGAGTCTAACTCTGTTTGTAAACCTACTGAAGAGTCTAGTTCTGTTAGTGGATTGGAGGAGGCTTTTGGCTCAGACTCATTTTTTGATTTGGAAGAGTTTAATTCAAACTCATTTTGTGATTTGGAGGATGAGTCTAACTCAAACTCACTTTGTACTTTGGAGAATGAGCCAAGCCCCATTTGTGAACAAAATATTGGATCTAGTACTCTTTGTGGATTTGTTAAGAAATTGAATTCCCCTGTAAAACAAATATGGAGGGTTTTGAGCCATTCATTCATGATGGTTTTGTTTCACTTTCAAGTGATATGAAGGATGCTAAACCAATTAAATATTTGAGAGACACTGGGGCACCCAGTTCGTAATTTTGGCAGATGTTTTGCCATTCACAAATGAAACAGACACTGGTTTAGGTGCACTTGTTAAGGGTCTGTTTGAAGATGATTATAGTATTGCACCTCTTCATAAGTTGTATTTGTCCACTGATCTTGTGTCAGGACATGTAACAATGGGTGTTAGAAAAAATGGATTGTGATGGTATACAGGTTATTCTTGGCAATGACCTTGCAGGCAAGAAAGTGTTTGCAGATCCTATTGTGACTGAAAATCCTTCTCTGGAATCACATGTTGATCCAATTGAAAAGGAAGTTCTGAAATTTATCCTGTTTGTGCTGTGACACGATCCATGCGATTGAAATTAAAAAGACAAGGAAAATTCTAATGTCGAAACCTCTGAGAAAAATTCTTAGTCATTTGATGAGTTGCCTTGTGAAAATAAAATATTTTCTAGGTCAGAAATGATTGCTGAACAACAAAAAGATCCAGAAATTTCTAAATTATTTTCCATGGCTGTTGATTATGATGAAGTGTCACAGAATCCTGTTTGTTATTATGAGAAACATGGTGTTCTGTTAAGAAAATGGAGACCACCAGATGTAAATTCTGATGAAGATTGGGCTATCAGACACCAGATTGTTGTGCCAAAGTCTTATAGATCTGAAATTCTAAAGCTGGCACATGAGAATGTTTTATCAGGTCATTTGGGTATAAACAAGACTTATCAGAAAGTATCTGTTCATTTTTATTGGCCTGGTATAAGGAAGGATGTTGTTAAATTTTGTAGATCTTGCCATACTTGTCAAGTGGTTGGCAAACCAAATCAGACACCTCCTAAGGCTCCTTTGAAACCCATTCCCGCATTTGAAGAACCTTCATTAGTGGAAGAGGAAATTCCAGACCTCTATCTATCTAGTGCAGTTACTAGGTCATTGGCTCAAAGTGCTGGTGGAAAAAATCCCATTGTGGATTTGGATTTGTCTGAGACCTGTATAGGCCAGACATTGGATAAAAATGCTGTTAAAAATAATCCCATTGTGGATTTTGATTTGTCTGAGACCTTTATTGGCCAGACATTGGCTCAAAATGCCATACAAAATACTCCCTTTATGGATGTTGATTTGGCTGACCCCTGTATTGGGCAGTCTTTGTTTGATGAGGGCCAATATTGTCCTTCCAGTTCGTCTGGGAAATATTTGGATTTGATTAATGAGGGCCAATCCTGTCCTTCCAGTTCACCTGGGAAATCTTTGGATTCTTATGATGAGGACTTGTCTTCTCATCCTAGTTCGTTGGAGGCAAATGTTGATATCATCATGTCAGATCATCAACAGACATATGACTCAGTTGATTTTCAAGACAGCGTTCAATCATTTTTGTTTTGTTCTGAAAATGAGATTCATGATCAAGTGGTAGATGAGAATCCTTCTTCCAAATTCATTACATTTAAAACTTTTGATAAACCAAAAGCTCTTTTGACTGATTTTATTATTCCTTCAGATTTTGGTCTTAACAATATAAAATTTGGTAATTCAAACTACATCATTGTATCTCTTAAAAGTAGTGACCAGTTAAAAGTGTGCACCTCAGAAGATAACAAATATGGGATTGTGAACTACAAATCTTGGAACATTACTATGGATTTTATTGTTGAATTGTATCAAAGATTCATGGACATTAACATGTATTTGAATATGATTAATATAACATTGAATATGCTATTGCACAATGTTTGTTTATTTAAATTATTATTAACAAATTGCTTAGATGGAGTTACATAGATGAGTGTTAATGCTATATTGAATTTTGATATTGGAATTTCGACATTGGACATTGTATAATTGAAATTTATTTGTGTAGACAAATAGTAAAAGTGGTATTTAGTTGATTTTTTTGTCTGTGATGTAATGTTAAAGCCATTTTTCATGTGCAATGTTTGAGTTTGATTATGTATGATATAGTTTTTATTATCTAATGGTTAGGGTGTAACATATATAATTATGAAACATTATTGTTAATTGTAAATATTGTATAAAATTAGATATTTTCTGAAAAGAAAGTTTTGGAAAAACTTTCTTTTGCTCACAGGGAGGGGGGTGTGACGTGTTTAGGTTGTAAATAAAGAAACATAAATGTTAATTGTATAGTGATATGGTTACGTCATGTTACCAAAGATGTTGATTGGTAAATCAATATTATTGATGTATTATTGATGTTAGTAGTATGCATGTACTATCTGGTACGTCGGAGGTTTCCAGAAACAAAGGTTTATGGATTATTTTGTTTACACTCTAGAATGTGGAATGTTCTCAATGCATTACATAATTTGTTAAGAATAATGTGGATTGTTCTAGAATGTGGAATGTTCTCGCTGCATGACATAATTTGTTAAGAATAATGTGGATTGTTCTAGACCTTAGGGTATATATATAAAGGCAGCTCGCAATTTAATAGATAGCATTAGCATTAGTTTAGTTTTTTCAGTTTGTTTGAATTAGTTTGAAGAGTTCATCTTTGCCATCAATTTTGATATTTCATGCATCTTTGCCATCAAGTTGGATATTTCATGCATCCTTGTCATTAAGTTTGAATTTGTAAATTATCGCTCTGAGAAGCATTTGTTTGAAAACTTTGTTATTGGAACTTTGAAGACTTGATAAAGCTCACAGAGCATTGTTTTGGAGATATCATCTCATTTGTGCCAGACGAGCTGAAAGCCGCTGGGAAACTTTGGAATTGATTAGACTTTGCAAAGCAAGCATATCTGAGTGGATATTTTGTGGAGTGGAAACTTTTGGGAGTGGACAGTAATTTCAAGTGTCAGATTGTGTCAGAACATTCACAGCAATCTTGTGTAAAAAAGTATTTTTCTATTTAATTTATTTAGACATTTGTATCAGGTATTTGATTTGTGTTATAAAAATAAATAATTGTAAAATTTAACCACTAAATTCGCAGTGTTAATTTGACCATACCCCTAGACGTTCTAATCTGTTACTTGAGCCATAACACAGATGAGTTAGCTCTCACATTTGCCGTTTGAACTTGGGTTATAAACGGCCGAGTGTGTGTGACGTATGTTATAAGCTTCCATTGCTTGTTTAAACGCATTGGACGTAAAAAGCAGCTTGCATTATCGTTTAATATTTCCCTTGGCTGCCAAAACAGTGAACACTCGTTTGTGTAGTTCCTGTAAGATCTCTTCTGTGGTTGTGGTAGTTGTGGTCAGTGCTATGATATAATTTGAAAAGTAATCAATAACTGTTAAAATGTATCGTTGTTTATCACACATTGGCAGTGGTCTACAATGGTCTATCATAAAGTATAAAATGTTTGTGGTGCTTTATTATTGTTGTTCACACGTTTGTTCTGTGTGTTGTGTTGATTTTGTTTTAATGCACGTGTCACACGATGATACATAAGTAGTGACGTCACTATGCATGCCTTTCCATATGTATTTTTTGTTTAATATGTTCTAGTGCTCTTGTGATTCCTGCATGTGCCATAATTTCATTGTGAAATTTTGAGATTACTAACGATTTCATTGATGGTGGGATTACAATCCTGTAATCCAATTTGTTTGTCATTTTATTGTGTGACATGACTGCTAATATCTTGTGATCTGTGATTAGACAATGCAAATATTCTCGCATGGTGCAGAATTGTTACAATCAAACCTTTGTAGGAGGCTCTATCTGCTCCAATGTAATTGATCAGATCATTGAGTTGAGTCACTTTTCTTTGTTCTTTGGCAATAGCATCTGGTGTGAGTGCGATGCATTCCATTTTGTTATGCAAGATAGGCTTGCTGTCAGACATTGCCTGTGAAGTTGATTGAGTACATGTTTCTTCCTGGCAATTTGCATGTGGTTCTCTGCCACATAAAGAAATCAAAATATATTGTTACCTGTTACAAGCCGGTTGCACCCAGAAGGTTCTATTATTCAAAGTATTGATGCTGATTCTTATTATCACACTTTGAGCCCATAATATTCTACATATTTTAAGATATCTATCGAAACTCCCAGATCAAGATAACAATAATGTTCTTTACTATTGCCCTGCCACCTGTCTGCTAAATATGGGTTTATCAAAAGCGCTATGAACAATATGTAACAACGATGCGCGCTTGACTAAGTCTGATTCTCTGAAACCAGCATACATATGCATAAATTATGTTAATGAGCTTGTGTAGCGCTACTCTTAATCGCATCGCAGTATGGCCGGTGTTGACATGTTTGGTGCGTAATAAAGGCTAATCGTGATGACTACTTGCGTATACGTCATCATTTCGTAGTATAGCCCATTTTAGGTGACGAATACACCTCGCTATGGTGGATGTTAAAAAATTTTGTTAGGTATTTTTTTTACATTTTCTTAAATTACATCGTTATTTAAAGATGTTAGTGTTTAATCGTGTCGGATAAATTTTATTCGTTCGATTAGGTGGCAATAGCATTCTTTTTACAAGCATTTTTTTTGGCGATAATCGTGTTTTTGCACATTTCATGTGCTGTGCCAAACAAATCTTTAATGAAATTGTTATATGGAATAAACTCGGCGAAGCCGAATAGCAGTTTACCGCAGGCGTCACGGGGGGTGGGTGTGGGAGGGTGGCCACCCCCTCCCCTGCGTGTGGGGCGGCGGAATCTCCCCGAATATTTTTGAAAATTTTATGCATTTTTCTGCAATCTAGACTAGAGCTACTATTTGGCATAGACAGATATCTACATAGTGTTTCGTGATATTCATTCAAACATTACTTATATATGCCATAAGATAATACTTATTATATATCTGGAATGTACATCATGTAATGGAATCATAATATTAATTAATGTGTGATATCTGCTCTGTATCCTTTTTAATGCCACAATTAAATAGAAAATATTAGAATTCTGGTATGAAAAGTTTTAGCGGTTGCGATGAAAATATTAGACCCACAAAAAAGTGGTGTATCAAAACTTGACTGAAACACCCCTCGCTCGAAATGGAATATCATTCCATTTTTAAAAAAGGGTGACAAAATATACATCAGCCCTTACTTATATTTTCGTAAGTTAATATCATTTATGAGTCATAAATATTATATGGTCTATGGTGAACATAGACCAGTAGGATCATGGATTTATTTGTCTAGAAATTTGGTTATGTCTGATGAACTTTATTAGACCTTATGGAAAATGTCCTCTACATATAATTCTAAGAAGTTGAGTCTTAATTAAAGGGGAACTGAGGGGGGAATAAACGTTCGCTGCTAAATTTCGAGGGCGTGGAGGCCACTATCTAGTTTTACGATTTTTAGTCAACATCTTGGTGAAACCGAGGTAGAAATACAATAATCAACTGAATATAAATGGCACTCAGTAACTTGTTTTGTTTGGTGCAAGTTTCTTAGGATATTTAGCACCAAAGCATGCAAATACCAGTTGACCCCATTGAATTCGTAATTCAGTCTATGACTCTATTCATTCTTAAAGTGAATACAATACTGTAAGAATACATGAAATGATTATGCTCTTCAAAATATGTAAATTTGCAAATTTACAGTTTGAAAATGATGGAATGATGAGATTTCTGTAAGCGTGCATAACTAGGTTACTTAGAAGCATGAAACTTTGCGTTGGTGCACTGTTTTTGATTAAGTCATGTCTAATAATTTTTAGAATGAGTGTCTCTGAATCTGGCAAAAAAGAAGTGGAACAGAATTGATGTAGGTACAATTGGCTCATTTTGATAGAGATTCCACTCAGATTGTGCAAAGTTGTTTGGCAGGATCCGATATACCTCCATATCTCTGATCATGTCAGATTTCAAGTCTAATGCTAGAATGCCCACACTCAATGCGCATTTGAACTGCGAATGTTCCACATCAAGCATCTTAACTTAAGTGTGTACAATAGCTAATGTAAATGATTGTCAGCGACACGCCTGCAGTATGTGAGGGGAATTTGTATCTGTGGGGAGACTGGGTCAACTAATGCACTGTTGCAGTCACGTTCTGGTTCATTAATCCACAAAAAGCCAGCTCCAGTTTTGGGGACTGGCCTCCTCTGTCATAAGCACTTTTTTTGAACAGAGTGAATCAATCCATTCATATCGATTTGTATTCCACACATATGTCCTTGGTATAAATAAGCCGTCTCTTGCAGTAATACTATCAGCTGATGTGACAACTGACGACTATAGACTATGATAAGTTTATAATTAAGCATGTATACACAAATCACAAACTCTGGCATCTTGCACCACTTTAGCCTAGATACTGTTATTACTGACACTTGACTGTTCACAATATTGTCTTATTATTATATTGACACAAACGGCCAACATAAATCCATCAATGACAATGTCTATGCCATTCATCCATCACCAGTGATTAGATCTATGCACAGTTCAGATGCACAGTTCACAACTATCCTTAATGATAAGTCACGAAAAGAATTATCCATCTAGATCTATGTATAATAGTTCTACACCATTGCACCATTATATTTGAATTTTCATTCATCAAACTTTAATGAACTCAACTATAGTACTGCTACCACTGCTAATGTAAATACTAGTAGCATGGCCCATGGATACTGAAATTTGAGAGTAGATCTAGAATACTTCACCGACGACGATGTCAACACCAAAAATCTATGCTGTTTTTTATGATTTGTAACAGATTTTTGATACATTGTTGCACATTTAACCTTGATATAGAAATGTTGCAATATTTAATTATACTGGTACAAGTAACAAAGTAACAGGGCAATTTAGTAACATTGTTTACAAGCAAAAACACGGCTACTGTGAAAGAATTGGCCCAGATTACGCCCTGATGTGCCTGTAAAGCCGGTGTGCGTGGCTCTGTGTGCCTAGATGACTGCTTCGTAATAGTCTGAGGTATAAGCAGGCTATGATTGATTAAGGCTGTGAGGCTGGATAGGCTAATAATAGTATCCACGGCAGGGGAAAGTACATTGCGTAAGATTGATATAGGTGAAAACAGAGAAGTATGTAACCTGTGTTTTGGGGGATTAGTGTAATGGTAGCTTGGCCGCCGATGACATATGACTGGTCTGAATCATAGATGGGAGGTCGTGAGAGTTCGATTCTACGATCTTCCAAAACACCTTTACATAGCCTTCCCGATTATTTCACACTTGGTGGAAGATAAAGGAGCCAGGTGCTTCAGGTGAAGCCACCTGGTAGTATCCCTTGTTAGAAATTCCCCAGTAAAAGCCATGTTAGGGTATGGGAAGGGAACTACTGCCCGGGAATTCGAACTTAGAATGTGAAGCAGATTAGTATGTGTAGGCACGTTCGCTGGTCGGTCAGTGAATTCTCGGTCCCTTGGTCACCTAAAGCTGACTATGGGAACATAGGTTCACCAGGAGAATTCCTGATTAGAGTTGGCGGCGGGTAGCTAATCGAGCCACGAAGGATAGAACTCCCTCCCTCTCTCCCCGATGCCGAATGTAGTAAGCGAGAGATGAACAGTATGTAGTAAAGCCAGAGATGGCCAGGATAGTGCAAGATGTAGTGGTCCGTACTAGGGCCTTATGTGACTTGTGACTATCAATGTGTCCCCTGGTCGTTGAGGAGAGTTGGGAGTTGTGTGTGTGGCTCTGTGTTCCTAGATGACTGCTTTGTAATATATGACTGGTCTGAATAATAGACGGGAGGTTGTGAGTTCCATTCTATGATCTTCCAAAACACCTTTACATAGCCTTCCTGATTATTTCACACTACCCCTATTATTTTTAGGACTAGATTCTTTACGCCAAAGGAAAACATGGGTTGCTTATGTAATTGGTAAATAAAATAGACTTGGTTAGTTATCTTAATTGGGACCTTGTCAGGTATATTATTTCAAAAAATGAAAGACGAAAAATAAAAAATGTATTTGATGATGGTAACTAATTGAAGAGAAACTCCTCTTCTGGAGACCGCCAAAATAAAAATATCAATGTCAATGTGATAAAAATCAAATGTTTGGGAGAAAAAGATGGCCGCCGAGACATGAAACATACATATGTGAGTCAAGTCCCCTAATAATGAATCATCTCTGGCAGGCTCTGCTGTGCCTGTAATATCTTGCATTCAAATTTAAGGCTGTGACGGGTAGACGGGTAAATGGAGAAGGAGAATTTTCATGGTATGGTCGGGTACAGAATTTCAAAACTGATAACCGAGATGTCATATGTACTCATCGAAGTAAATTAGATAGAATTTGTGAAAACTTTCGAAACCCACTTTAGATTACCTTGCGGCAAACATTTTTGACACATTCGTAAACAGTATGAATACATTTATTGCGCAGTTAGGGCTCATACCATGTGGTGACAGCAGTGCAACAGTGGAGAAACTCTACTGCGCATTTACTGGCATCAAAGACCTCATGAGCGCGTGTATGTCTATGTGTTGGTAAGGTAAACAAAACAAGCACAAAATGGATTTCTTGACCATTAATTTAAAAATTTTAAATATAATATGGAAATATACATATATACATTATATATATATAACAATATCATATATGAAGGTGACATATGGTGATATTATTTGTGTACTTGTGCTCACTTCGTTAGCAAAAAATGATAACCCTGTCACAGTTTGGATATCAACACCTTCACCCGCAGTTACAAAATGATATAACTGTCACAATCCCTATTCACATTATTTATATTCTAATCCATATTTGATATGTATTCTTTTAGATAATGATGGATGCTTTTCTAACCCCTGCAACAATAATGCATCATGTCATTACAAGAAAGACTATTACACATGCAACTGTATTGATGGCTACATGGGAATACATTGTGAATCAGGTATAATCAGCTGCTTCATATAATTTTGAATTCATATATATGAGTCGAACATTACGCTTAATGGTCTGTAAGTAAGTTAAATAATTGACATCTTGTAGGTTTGGAATAACAGTTAATTACAAAATGTTTCAAATCTGATTCATCTTAACCTGCAATGGCTTTTGTTCTAGTGCTCAGCTGTTCATATACTAAGAGATAACAACAGTCTGTCACACAACACATTTTGCTATTTTTTGCTATTGTAACAAAATCAGTTTCTGTTATGCCATACAGTGCGTGGCCACATTAGGTGGTCGCTCAGTATAAAGTAAGTGACATAGGTTGCACTGGACTAAGAATAAGCTCCCCATGTTACACACACCTGGTCAGGTTGTTCTTTATTACTATGGCCACTTGTAGGATTAAGACCAGTATACTACCCCCAAGTACTGAAGAAGCCATTAGGGCTTTAGCTTCTGACTAAACAGGTACGGACTGCACTAGCTAAGGCTGAAATAAACAGGCTCATAACGCAAAGACTACTTGAGCTATTTGTTTGTAAATTAAATATGCATTGTTTGAGGAAAAGGTATCTCACAAAAATATTTTGTTTGTACTTTGGCGTACTACTGATGAACTTATGAGCATTAGGTATAAATACTTTGTTAACATTCTACAGAGAGTAGTATTTGACGTCTTATTACCAAACTTGACATTTAGCTTTATTGTATTATTCTTCAGTGCTGATTAAACGTTGGTGTACTTTGGTTTACTTTTGATGAAGGTATGATGTGTTTTTAAAACAAATTGTTGTGAATATTTTGTTTGTTTATCCGTCGCCTGAGAACAGTTTATGACCTACCATCACCACACTTGACATTTGATATGACTATATTACTCTCCTCACGTGATTTGATGTTTCAGTACTTTGGCCTACTTTTGAAAGATTTATGGGATATTCTACTAAAACTGTTTTTACCACTGTACTGGGAAGGCATTTTCACCTTTGGTCATTAAACTTTTTTTATTTTTTTTTCACTATACTAGTATTATTCTTCAGTGCTGATTAAACGTTGGTGTACTTTGGTTTACTTTGATGAAGGTATGATGTTTTTTAAAAACAAATTGTTGTGAATATTTTTTTGTTTATCCGTCGCCTGAGAACAGTTTATGACCTACCATCACCAAACTTGACATTTGATATGACTATATTACTCTCCTCACGTGATTTGATGTTTCAGTACTTTGGCCTACTTTTTGAAAGATTTATGGGATATTCTACTAAAACTGTTTTTACCACTGTACTGGGAAGGCATTTTCACCTTTGGTCATTAAACTTTTTTTTTTTTTTTCACTATACTAGTCTCCACCCATTACCTTTTACGAACATATGAGCAACACATGTGAATACATTGTTAACACTCCATAGGGATAGGTATTTGACTTATTATTACCAAAGTTCATATTTAGCTTTATTGTACTACTCGAGAGCTGTTTAGATCTTGGTGTACTTTGATTTACTTTTCATGAAGTTATGATGTGTTTTAAAACAAATTATTACAAATTTATGTTTATCTGTCTCCTGGAACAGGTTATGACCTATCATCACCAGACGGGACATTTTCACATCCACCACTCTCCTCATGTGATTTTTAATACTTTATTTTTCATTTTAAAACCCATGTCCCATTTTACATGAGAGTTGTATTGCACGACTTACAATGACTCTTTACATTGTTACATTACTGTTAAAATAGAATAAATAAAAGTTTATAGAAGAGTAAATTTTTTCTCTTTTTAAAATTTTCATAAATAATATTCACACACATAATCAAGGATTTCATAGTAAAACAGAATAATCATAAGAATTCATAGATACTTTTTACTTCATATTTAAATATATCATTTATATGTATATATAAGCATATGCTTACGGCCCAAACCCCTCATGTTATGTTTAGTTCATGTGCAGAAAATTTAAGACATTCTTTCAGACAATGTCATACCAAAAAACCAAACCAACACAAACACACAAACAAACTGTTGGAATGAGTGGTGTGCTACATGTAGCCGGATTTTGTATAGAAAGTCCCTTGCTTTATCGCCATGTTTCACATATAAACAGTCTGTCATGCCCCGGATTCAGACTAGTGACAAGAATAAACCCTTACCTTTACATTTCTATGTAAATTTTGAGAAATAGAAGCATGGATTTGATAATTCTAATACATTCTGATAGTTCGCTCATGGTGTTTTGGTATACAAATCAGAATAATGCATTAGATGGGGGTTGTCACTATCAAGGTCATTCAAAGTAAGAAATGATGTCCGTCAAGGCTGCATATTGTCTCAGATTTTATTCCAGTGTTTTATACACTGGCTTGTACCCAATTAATTGCGCCCGTCCGTCTGGTTCGTTTCCCTCTACAGGTCGCATTGTTTGAGCTAGGATGCTCAAATTTGGCATGTCAGTTGGAAATGGTGACCACAAGACCCATATTTCACATGGGGCCAAACGGTCCATATTTGGGCCCATTTGGGCCCATTTATTAGGTCCCTTTTACTAGTATTAAATATGCTTTTAGCCAGAATGGAAAAATCAATATCATAAGGGCAACATTAGTCTAGCCTGGTGCTGTTAGCTGCTGAAATATGAATATTGATTTTTTGCCAATATATAGACAGCGTGCATTCCAGTGTTCTTCCAGGTATAAAACACTGGTTTGCCCCTCACTGAGGCACACTTTTCATTCCAGTGTTTTATACACTGGCTTGTACCCAATTAATTGCGTCTGGTCATCCGTCTGTCCATCCGGTTCGTTACCCCTCTACAGGTCGCATCGTTTGAGCTAGGATGCTCAAATTTGGCATGTCGGTTGGAAATGGTGACCACAAGAACCCTATTTCACATAATAAATTAGTTTTCATTTAATATGTACATGAATTAAAATTTAAAG
>JAGTTF010000259.1:0-54084 GCA_019095985.1 Streblospio benedicti
ACTAGCCATTTATTGATGCTTCTTAAAGATCATGATGATTATACTTTTTCGACACAGTGTGAATGTAGCCAATCAGTTGCTATTTATAATGAAATATGGGCAATTATGATAGTGAAACTCTAAAAGATATTGTTACCGGAGGATTGTTACATGATATTGGTAAAGCCAAAATTCCTCATGAGATACTTAACAAACCTGGTAAATTAAGTGAAAAATGAGTGGAAAGTTATGCGCTTGCATCCCACTTATTCAGGGTAATAATGCAGCAGATGAATTTAAATAAGTTGCAAATTGAAATGGGCAAATTCCATCATTTAAGGAAAAATGGCTCTGGGTACCCTGCTGATGGTTTGTATGATGCGCAGCATGAAGTAGAATTAGGATGTTGATGATAATTGATGTATACCAAGCCTTGAATTACTGTACGTCCTTATAAAAAAGCAGATACTCCTTATGCCGCATTATCTAAAATTAACAGTTTGTCTGGACAACTATTTGATTCTTGGTTAGTAGATATATTTATCAAGGCCTTTGGTTTGTACCCTATTGGATCTTTTATTAGGTTAAATGATTTTCGCTATGATGGCTTTGTGGTATCTAATGACCGTAATTCTTTAAAACCAACTGTCATCGTATGTTTCGATAAGCAAAAAATCGGATTCTGCACAGCGATATTATTGATTTATCTTCTAAGGAAAATGAAATTTTAGAGGTTGTTTCGGTGGTTGACCACCGTGATTTTTCAAGAAAAATGAAGCACTGGACTTTTTTTCATGCATTTATCAGTTTAAATATTTATAACTATCTATATAATTAAGTATGTAGTTGATGTGTTTTGCTAATTATTAGCGATAATAATCATAGTTATATATTTTTATATTATGAACAATAACCCCAATAAGATTACAGTTCTTTTGTTCCGCAAAATACTGGCAGAACTTTTAGTTTTCTATTATCTAGCTGGCAATTAAAAATAACTAAGTTTTTTTATATTGCTATCTTTATTGACTATTTATGTTTTTATTTCAATATTTTATATATCTAAACAACAATCGTAATTATAACGATTTAGTAGAGATCAATGAATTTCAGTATTTTCGTTTACAACAAATTTTAAACTCTTACAATATTAATTCTAATGATCTTAATCAGCTATCACAATTTGATAATAAGTTGCGGTTGATTTTAAATTTTAAGGAGCCAAATTATCAGAATTATCCATAGAAGTTCAAAAATGCTTCTTTAGAGATACCTTTTCAAAGATAACAAATATTTAGATCGCAATCAGCAATTATTAACTAGCATTGATAAAGTCCAACAAGAAAATGCTATCAATATCTTGACTCGAAAACAGTCTTTTTTTAGAGATGCAAGAACTGATAGCTGATACCAGACAAACTCTACTTTCTATCCCCTCAATGAAGCCAGTGCGAGTTGGTTATTTAACTTCTAAATTTGGCAAACGTAAAGACCCTTTTTGGTGGTGCGTTAACTAATCATTATGGTATAGATTGGGCCTATTTACCTTATACGGCTATCTATGCTACTGCTAATGGACGGGTAAAAAGAGCTTATAAAGCGTAAGCTATGGTAATACTATCATCATAGATCATGGTAATAGGTATGAGACTTTATATGCTCATCTTGCAGAAATATTAGTGAAAAATGGTCAAAGAGTGAAAAAGAGGTGAAATTATTGGTAGAATGGGTAATACAGGTAAAAGAAGTACTGCTACTCATTTGCATTATGAGGTTTTTTATATAAACCAAACCAGTTAATCCTGAAGAATATATACTAGAGCAGTTGCCAGAAGTGGTTAGCGGCCTTTTTTTGTTGAATTTTAAGATCTGAGTAGGTAACTATATTAGAGACAAGATATTGTTTTATAGTTACCTAGTCATCTATAATATTATGCTTTAGAGTCTTCCGAGGCTGCAGATATTAAAGATTTAATGCCGTTGATGTCAGCACCAGTGACTCTTTTTACTTCTTTTGCCTTTTATTATATAGTATGATTGAAGGAATTGCTCTAACGCCAGCTTCAGCAGCTTTAACGTTGTGCTTATCAACATCTACTTTTTACGAACTTCACAAAGTATTATCAGTAGCTAATTGATCAATAATTGGGGCTACTGCACGGCAAGGGCCACACCATTCTGCCAAAAAAATCGACTATTACTGGTGATTCACTATTTATTACTTCTTGATCAAAATCATGATCTCCAATTTGTTTTACTTGTGACATAAAAATTTTATATAGTTAGCAATCTAAACATAAACAGTAGTTAACTTATATATTAACTATCTTCTATTTCTTAAATATAAATAAATTCAAAGAGTACTATTTGCCAAGTTCAATGGCTCTCTTGTAGGCTGAGCTTAATCCATTTTTGATCAGTTTGTCAATATTTAACATTTGGAAAGTTTCCAAGCCACTGTGGGTAGTGCCTCCTGGCGTTGTTACATCTTTAATTAAGCTTATCTAAATCTTTAGTGGTAAATTCTGCCATCATTTTACCGGTACCAGCGAAGGTTTGACGTACTAATAAATTAGCTTGACGTTGATCTATGCCTAAACTGATTGCAAACTCAATAAACTGCTTGGCAAAATAATAAATAAATCTGGCCCACTGCCTTAATAGCTGTAATAATATCAATTTGTTGCTCTGATTTTAATTTTACAATTACACCTAGAGGTTTAAAAACATCTACTATTAGTTGTTGAAAATCTTGGTTATTATCATAGTAATATATCCACAAGCCCCTTGTTTTAGCAAGCAAGGTGTTAGGCATAATTCACAGCTAATGGACAATCGAAGTATTGAGCTAAAATGCTTAATGGGATTCCAGCCATTATAGAAGCAACGTATTGAAAAATTGTGCTGTTTATAGTCTGCTAATACTTGTTTAGCTAAGAAAGGTTTTATAGCAAATATTGCTAGCTGGGCTTCTTTAACTTTTTATGGTCGCTAGTTATATGACAATCTGGTTCAGTAGCTAAGAATTGACAATTTTTCGATATTAGGGTCAACAATAGCTAGCTGTTGGGCATCGATTAATTTGCTGTCGATGATACCCTTAGCTATAGAATAGCCCATTTTTTCCGCTACCAATTATTAGTATTTTAATATTATCATTCATGTTTATTAACAAAAAATTTTTATAAAAAATTATGAATATCACCCTTGAGGATTTTTAACTTTTGAGCTGCCAGCAAATTTAATTGCTATTAAACCTAGTTATCCCAGAGATCGCTGTAGGCTTATGTTAGTTAATAATAATGATACAAGCAATCATTTATTTGATGAGCTGCCACAATTGTTGCCTAAAAACAGTTTAATAGTATTTAACAACACTAAGGTATTGAAGGCTTCTTTACAAGCAATTAATAATCAGGGGACTAAATTTCAGTTATTATATTTGGATTCATCAGCAGGTGGTTATTTTTGGGCAAAAAGTTAAACCTCAAAAAAAATTAAAATTAGTCAAACTATTCAAATTTTATCCTCAGATATATTTAGAAGGTTAATAATTTATGATAAACAACAAGCCAAAGGTGCAGTTTTTTGTGCTCAAAAGAGTATAGCTAAATTATTGGCTGATTATGGTAGTATGCCTTACCCCATATATATTAAAACAAAAGGAAAGCTATAACAGACTTGAAAGTTAATGACGATATAAACTATCAAACAATTTTAGCACTCAAGGGCAATCACTAGCGGCAACCACTGTAGCTTGCACTTTAGCCAAGATTTAATGGATAGCTTAGTTAAGGCAGAACACCAAATAGCTTTTATAACTTGAATAGATACTTTTTTGCAAAACTAAGCCATGCGATATTGAGCGTAAATTGCATTGTTGCATTAAAATGATGCTGCTAGCAAGATAAATCATGCTTTAATAATAAACCTATAGTTGCTATTGGTACAACCACTTTAAAGAGCCCTTAGAAATTGCTATAAAAGATAAAAAATATTGTAAAGCGGGTAATTTTAGTACTAGTCTGTTTATTATGCCAAATTTTACATTTCAGGTAGTAGACATTATTAGTCACTAACTTTCATCTTCCAAAGTCATCTTTGTTGATTTTTAGTACACACAGCTTTGGTGGCAGTAAATATATAAATAAAGAAGCCTATCAACCAGGCTATAAGATGGCTATAAGTTTTATAGTTATGGTGATGCTATGCTTATTTTCGCTGAACAAAAAAAAACAAAATCTAATGAGGGATCTTAAGCAGGCTAAACTTTATTTTAACAAAGTATAATTATTATTGTTGTTATAGTTTATAGTTATATTATTATTGGCTTATCGCTCAACTCATTATCATATTTTTTGGTATCTGGAAGGCCACAATGCCACAGTAGCTACATCTTTTAAACATTCTTCTATGGCTTGCTGCCATTTATTTTGCTAAATTGATTAATGGCTTTTGACAGAATTTTGCTCCAACTTTTTCTGCACTAAGGCGTTTATACCTCTATCGGCTACTATGTGAAAATAATGGTCATTTTATAGCTACATAAATTAAGACTCCATTATTTTTTTGTGTGTATCCATACTCGGCACAAGCTAAACAACTCTAAAAGAAAGCTCTTTCCGGCTTGGGATTTTGATCAAATAGTAAATTTTCCAGCGAACTTTTTTCTATGACAATCATAATCTCTCCATATGCTGCTTTTCAAAATTAGTATTTAACAAAGCGAGTTTTTGCTGAGAGTATGATCTAATAATGCTTTATTAGCATTTATATTTTTCCAAATATTTGAATAAGGGCTAATTTTCATTAATTTTTATTTTATTTAGGTTAGTTGTTAAAAATATTTTTATTAGGTTAGCGTATTATAATTAAAAACTTAAATCTATGGTTATTATAGGATATGTTTATGCTACCAACGACCGCTAGCTCCACCACCACCAAAAACCCGCCACCTCTAAATCCTGAAGATCCAACACCTCCCGCCAAAAGAGCCCCCTCCACGACTAAAGCCCTGAACCACCATGTCTCTAAATCTTCTGCCTGATCTTGATGCGGCTCTAATATAGTTAAAATTGATATTAAGGCTATACAAATTGCTAAAAAAGCCTTTCCAACCAATGACTGATAAAAAAAAATCCTATAAAAGCACCTACTAATATACTATCAATCGACCAACCATTATAAATGAGGTTACCAATAATGCCTAAAGCTATGGCTACAGGTATTTTAACCTTTATTAATTTACAATCATAGCTATTATAAACATAGCTACAAAGATAATTACAGCTAAATTATTACGAACATTATTATTCTCTTGTAAAGATGCTTCTTGTGTTGGAGGCTTAAATTTTCTGCTAGTATTTTTTGAAAAATATTGTCTACAGTCTGTTGCAGGCCTGTATAATAATCTTGAGTTTTTAAAATTCGGTATTATGTTTTGTTCTATAATATTTTTGCCTCTAAATCTGGAATAGCGCCTTCTAATCCGTAGCCTACTTCGATTCGTACCTGTCGATCTAAAAGCTGCAACTAAAATCAAAACTCCGTCGTCAATGTTTTTTCTTCCTAACACCAATACTTTGGGCTAACCTTATACTATACTGCTCGATACCAAGGTTTAGTGCTATCAATAATTACTATTACAACTTGAGAGCCATGTTTTTCAGCAAATTCAAATAGTTGGCTAAGAAAGACTATCCTGTTGGGCAGTGCTTAAAACCCCAGCATTGTCTACCAAATACCTATCTACTATTGGTAAATCCGGTATTGTTTGTAGCTTATTAGCTTGTGCCCAAACATCTATATTGATAGTAAATAATAGTAAAAAACTGGTAGTTAGCAAATTTATAATTTTATTCATGATAGCTTTATAAAAATGGAATCCAATGCTGATTGGATATCTTTATGTTAAAAACTATATTTAGCTTGTGATAATTTTTTAGGAAGGACTTTTTTGACTGCTAAGCATTAATAGAGTGCCTTTTCCCCCTAATGCTAATTTTATAATTGTTTAGGAATCTTAAAAAATAAGGGGCCTTTTCATGGCTTTAGCGACAGCCTTGTAAAAATACCTCACTAGTGCAAGGATTAGGGGCTGTAAAAGATTTATAGGGCCATTAATTGGATTGTTGATTAAGAAATCTATGGATCTTATTAAATCTATCATGCTAATCCAACTAATCCCTCTTTTCCACTGCCTAAGATAGCGCCTAGCCCCATCCTAAAAATAGGTTTTATCTCTTTTAATATGCCACCATTTCCTAAAACAAGCCCAATACGAATTGTATTTACTATAGTTGTTTTTGTTATTTAAGGTCATTATGCTTTCTTCCCAATCTTGACATACTTTTGAATAAAAAAATCATCACCATGTCCGTTATCCTCGGTTATGATTTCTGAATCTAAGTTAGCATAATAATAGCCAATCGCTGAGGGGCACTAATTATTTTTTGTGGTTTAGTAGTAGATTTTTTACTAGCTCTACTATTTGATTAGTTATATTTAACCGACTATCGTAAATTTTTTTCTTTTTGCTTTTTGTCCATGAACCTTTGCCAATATTTTCTCCGCTAAATTAATAATCGTTTGATAGTCAGCAGGGATCAGCTTATTAGTATATTTTAAATTTGGGCTGATCTGTTTATTTAAACTACGACTAAATATTGTTAGCCTATGACCTTTTTTTAATAGATATTTTTTGTAAGTTGAAGCCGATGAAACCTGTACCACCAGTGATTAGGATTTTCATTTTTATACTGCTAGGTTATTTAATGCAGATTTATCGTGATATTTTATAATGTTGGTGAATCTGCTTGTTTAAAAATTACAACTAAAAATTGTTAACTATGGCATTGTAAAAGCTATTTTTATAGCTTTAGCCTACATCCCCCATTATTATACTATTTAATTGTTATATTGCCATATTTCATTTAGTGCAGACGTGTCCACTTCACCAATAAACTTTTTTAATAATGCCTTGTTTATCAATTAAAAATGTTTCAGGCACGCCACTAATACCATAGTCTAATAAAACATCATCAAACTCACTGTCTAAGCCTAGATAATAAGTTTTTGTTATTTTTTTTGATAAAGTCTATAGCTGCAACTTCTTGATCTTGTACCGCTATACCAATGATTACTAAATCCTCGTTTTTATGCTTTTGATAAAAATTTTCTAAAATAATAGCTTCAGATCGGCAAGATAAACACCAAGAAGCCCATATATTCATAATGATTAACTTGCCATTAAAATCTGCTAATTGAAAATTTTTGTGGCGTAGTAAATCATAAAATTCAAAAACTAGGTGCTTGCTTATCTATGATGTTAGAAGGTATATCACTAGGTTTGCTGGCAGAAAAAAAGGCCATAGAAAAAACAAGGTGAATAACCCAATTGTCGATATAATAAAGACAGCTATTAATTGCTTTTTTTGTAATCTAGTCAATGTTTTTTCTGGTTCATGTTTTGTAGAACTACCTATCTTATCAAATATTAAATCAATTTGATTTTGTTCAATTATTAAAGGTGGACAAATGCTATAATATCACCAGTAGTTCTAAGGGAATAAATTTTCTTCAAAAATGCTCTTGACAAAAGGCTTGATAGCCACGTGCTCCTGGTTCTCCCTGCAATTGGTTTTAATTCTATGGCTCCAATTAATCCAAAATTTCTAATATCTTTTACTAAAGGGTGTTCATTAAAACTGTGCAGTCTGTTTTCAAAAGTGTTTTCTATTTTCTTAACGCGCGTAAATAAGCCTTCATCATGATATATTTTTTTAAAGCTGCCAACCCTGCAGCACAAGCTAAAGGAGAGGCACTATAGGTATATCCGTGGAAAAACTCAATGCCACTTTAGTATTATCTAAAAAAAAGCATCATATATTTCTTGTTTGCAAAAACTGCCCCCATAGGGATACTCCCATTAGTTAACCCCTTGGCGGTAGTCATTAAATCAGGATGAACAGAAAACCTTTGACTGGCAAGGGTTCTCCAATGCGACAAACGGTTATGACCTCATAAAAATTAATAATATGTCATTATCATCACAAATTTGTCTTAATCTTTTTGAATAGTTTACAGGTGGTATGATAACCCTAGCTGATCCAGCAATTGGTTCTACTATGACTGCAGCAATAGTGGAAGCATCATGCAAATTAATTAAATTTATTAATTCATTAGCATAGGCATCACAAGCCTCTGGCAGAGCCTCTGCTAAAAAGCTTTATAGTTTTTCTCCCATAGTATGTAGTAAATGATCAACCCAGCTAGCATGTTTCCAAACTGTTTGCGATTATTACCCTATACCCCCAACACTAATTCCACCAAATCCAACACCGTGATAGCCTTTTTCGACCAATAAACTTTTTGTTTTATGGCTTTTGCCTATATAGCTCTAAAATAAAGCCAGAACCATTTTTTAAAAGCTGTATCTACTGATTCTGAGCCAGGAGTTAGTAAAAAATACGATTTAAATTAGGTGGGCTAATTTTATTTAAGCTCTTCTGCAAATTCAAAGACGATTCATGGCTGACTTGAAAAGATGGAGCATAAGCCATTTTGCTGGCTTGTTTAGAGATAACTTCTGCAATTTCTGGTCTAGAGTGTCCACAATTGCAACACCATAAACCAGACACAGCATCAATTATTTGACGATCATCACTAGTAGTATAATAAACACCTTGAGACTCTTTTAATAACAGTGGTTTTGAGAAAAATTTTTTATCGTAGTAAAGGCAGCCAGTGATTGGCATTTATGGCTTTATTCATAAATTTTTATAATAGTCTAATTATAGGAGTACTTTTTTAATATTAATTATATCGAACTATAAATCATGTGCATTATATTTTATTTTTTACAATATTAAATATTTATTTTAACTTGTTGCTTTCTGTTTTTTATAATTGTGATTTAAAAGATCTGATTATTATTAGGTGTATTTGTTAATCCTGTTCACTGGCTAGCAAATCATTTATCAAATCTTGCTCGCTAAACCAACCCTTTTTATTTTGCAGCCATATTGCTGCTTGTAAAAACTCCACTAGCAAAAGATGATCTAGATTTCGCTTGATGTTGAATTAAAAAATACTATCTGCAGGTGAGTCAAATATAATATTATGTTTTCAATAACATCTCCACCCCAATTGCTCCAATAGGCAGTTCATTGCTTTCTAATTTTTCTTGTAGGAGTGCCGAAAACAAGTTTATTTTTGACGCTTCAGTCCTTGGGATAGTAGTTTGGCTGCTGTCTTCATAGTACCAGATGGAGCATCTAATTTGCGAGTATGGTGTATTTCATAACCAAAGGCTTGATATTGATCAAAAAGGATTAAATATTTTAGCGATCTGCTCAATAATCTTGAAGTATAACAAAACTCCAATAGAAAAAATAGAACTATAAATAAGTGCCCCTTTTTTTTTAGCTACTAATTTTTGGCTTCAGGAATATCTTTTTCCCAGCCAGTAGTAGCTAAGACTATTTTAATATTATATTTTAATAACTTATCAATCATTTCCAGCACTGTGCTTGGTTGGGTAAAACAAATAGCTGTTTGACAATGTTGTAGTGACCTATCATCTAGTTTGCTATAATCGGCCTTTTGGTTCATGAGGGTCAATAATACTGCATAATCTAAACCTTTTACCATCCATGCTTTGATGTATAATTTTCCCCCATTTGCCATAACCAACTATTGCTAGTTGTATTTTTTTATGTTTCAATGCAATTTTATAGTGAATTTGTTAATTGTTTTTATAAGTCAGCTTTTTGTACACTAGCTTCTAATTGTAACCATAAATTTATCTATTTCAAGATATTGCCCTAATCATTTTCATTTGACAGAATTTACTTAAAAAATGGCTAGTTTTTCTAAAAAAACGCCATTATTTTATCGACTTAGATAATTGGAGCAACTTTGTTGTTTTACCACAAAAAAAACTTAAAAGGCTGCCAGATAAAGGCTTATGTTAAGTGTGGTAATATAAATGAGCAGCCATCAAATTTTGGCATTTCTCATCTTATAACTTGTATGCTTTTTTAAGAACAACCGTATTTTTAGGAAATAGCAATCAACTTAATTTTTGTTTGAATCTTTGCCGGGGATTTGAATGCTAGCACTGATTTTCGTTTTACCACCCATAGTTATAGTTTTCGAATTATAATTTTCAGTTAGCGATCAAGTATTTTTGTCAGTTGTTGTTTCAGCCACTTTTACTGACTTTTGAACATGAAAAAGAAGATTATTATTATTGAAGAATTGAAGGCAGATTTGAATCAACTAAAAATCAAATCACTTCTGTACAGGATATAGTATGTTCGTTAATCTGGCCCTGAACATGCTTTAGGACAACCAGTTATTGGTAGTATGCAGACTATAAAAAAAATTGATCTAGTACAATTGAATGATTTTTATAGGCATTATTATCATCCACAAAATATTTTATTTACTATAGTTGGAGACTTGCCTATGGAGCCTGTTATTAAAATTATTAATAGTAATGTTCCCTGTAAGTAAAAAACCTTTTACTAAGTATATCCACCCCCTATTGAACAGTTACAAGACTCTGACAGTCGTCATGGCTGGGTAGTAACTAATGACGCCCAGTTGGATATAGTTTGGGCTTTCCCTTTTAGTAAAATAAAACCTAGCCAATTAGTTATGATTGATGTTTGCAGTCATCTATTATATAGCGGTTTAAGCAGTTTTTTGCCTCATGTTCGGCAACAGGGTTTAGTTTATGATATAGTTTTTTAGCTATTTTAATTATGATTTACAAAGGTTATTTGGCTATTCAAAGTCAAGTTAGTATTTCTAAATTACAGAGATTTTTGTAGTTATTTAACCAGTATTATGTATAAATTGAAGTATTGACTGGTTTTTGAGCAATGGGAGCTGGATGTTTTTTTGCGTCGTAAAATGATGAAATTTACTGTTTAAGCGATGATCCTTACAACTATCTAGGCAAAAATAACCGATTTTTTGATCCTCAATTAAGTAGTAAATACTACAAAAAACAAATACAGAAATTAACTTTAGTACAGATAAAAATAATTTTTGCTGAATTTATGATTAAACAAAGCCAGTTAGCTGTTGTCGGGCCTAAACCAAATGCTTCTAAGCTATCATATAAAAAAGTTATTGATACATTATTGAATTGGCCAGCTAACCAAGCGGGTTGATGTACATAGTTATTTTTATGTTAATACTTGATATTTAGCATGGGGAAAGTATTTTTTTGTAGTTGTTTAAAATAAATTTTTATGTAAGGCTATTTCTGCTTGCAACCCTTCATTTTAAATACTGGGGTTATTTATTAAGCATTGATTTCCATAAGAACTTTACTAGCTTTTTATCATAGTATTGGCTTTGGATGTTTAATGATAAAAGTCTTTTTTGTAAAAATTTTTCAATAGCCGTAACTACCTTATTAGTATCTTCTGGTCTTTTATTACTGATTAGTAAAAGCATAGGGAAAAAGATTTTCGAGATAATTATAGGTGTCTTCGTCCCTTAAAATCAACCTTGTTAAATATTAGCATAATAGGTATTTTATTATCACTAATATCTAAAATTATATCCTGAGCAGCCTTCATCTTTAATTCCCAGTTATTGAATGCTACATCACATATATGCAGATTAAATCTGCTTCGGTTAGCGCCGCCAAAGTAGTCCGAAAAAAGATTTACGCAATTCTGCTGGCAAGTCGCTTATAAAGCCCACTGTATCTGATACTAGGATGGTTGGTTTTAGTTTAGAGTGTAACTTTTTGGTGTTTGTATCTAAAGGGTGAATAATTTATCAGCCGCTATTAGTTTTGCTTCGGTTGATTATTCATTAAAAGAGGTTTTGCCAGCATTAGTATATCCTGCAATACATACTTGAAAGGTTGATTTTCGATTTTTAATTTCGGTTTGGTGCTGTTTTCAATTAGTTTTAAGCGCTTGTTTAGCAGGCTTATTTCTGGATCTTAGTAAATTACGATCTACATTAATCTGCCTTTCGCCCATCCCTTTAGAAACATTGCTGCCACCTTTTTTCCCTGTCTAAATGCGTCCACAATCCAGTTAAGCGAGGTAGCTGATATTGTAATAAAGCTAATTCTACTTGAGTTTTAGCTTGATAAGTAGCCGCATGCTGTTGAAAAATTTGTAAAACAATATAAAGATCTGTCTGCTATTGGCACTTCTAAAGTTTTTTCTAAATTATGGGCCTGCGAAGGTGAAATATCATTGCCTACAAATACTTATTGAGACAGCTTCGTTTTTGGATAGATTTTGATTTCATCAACTTTACCCTTGCCAATAAAGGTATGTGAGGTTTGCTTTTTAATAATGTTTGATGAAATTCTTGGGTTATATTCAACCTAAAAGTTCCAGTTAAAGCCTTTAGCTCAGCAATATTTTTCATTATACTGTTGAGTTTCAATATTTTTTGAGTTGCGCTGTAATCAGCGCTGCATCTTTTAGCTAAGGGCATTTATGACAGCAGATAAAATCAGAGAATTTTAATAGATGATTTAGTAAAAAAAATTGTTTTAAAAACTACTAAATTGTTTAAATACTTAAAAGTCGAATATCAATATTTAACAAATATGTCGTGCCTGCTAATATAGCAAGTTATGATTACTAAAAACCTGCTAAAAAATAAGCGTAAGCCGGATTCTGTTCAAACCGATAAGGTTTGGCGAATCATCTATCTGTAAACTGTGTTACCACGGTTTTATAGCGTCCTACCCGATCCCAACCGAGCGTTGCTATGGATCATATTTGGACTTGCTTCAAATGGGGTTTGCCGTGCCTTTACTGTCACCAGCAAAGCGGTGGGCTCTTACCTATAGCTATGAAAACCATTCCACCTTTTCACCCTTACCATAAATTTATTATGGCGGTATATTTTCTGTGGCACTTTCCGTAAAGTATTACTACCTTCCTGGACGTTATCCAGCATTTTGCTCTGTGAAGTCCGGACTTTCCTCTATAACCAAAAAATGCTAATTTGCCAACTAAATGACCATATTAGCTTTTAATTAATTACAGCGATTCGCAGCTTATTTAAATTTTAGCAGGCTTTATTATATAGCATTAATCAATGCTAAAATAATTGTTAAAAAAATATTTAAAAATAGATTCTGATATGAGCATAAAGAAGATATTTTGCTACAAACCTATAACTAAATCTACTGTTGTAATATATATTATACTTTTCTGTTTTTTACAAGTCTTTATTTTAGTGATAATTAACACTAAGACTGTTTGAATATTATAGTTATCATAATTATTTTAAGATGCCTTTTATGCATGTTTATCTTTAAGATTATATAAATTAAGGGGGTAGCTTAAAAAATAAATTGTTTGATTAGTCTATAGATAATTCTGTAACTAGAAATTAAAAATTGATTTTATTCAATATTAATTTATTATTTGTAGTATTTTACAATCAATATTCAGTTATGATAGCTATGCTATCAATGTTGTTAATATTAATTTAGTATGAAAATGTAGTTTAAGAACAGTGCTTAATGGGCTGGTGTGGCTAACTATTCTTTCTAAACTATGTATATATTTCTATCTTAATTAGAAGTTAGGTGAATGTTTTTTAGATAATAGTACCGCAATCTTATAACATTATATAAAATAAGCTTTTATGATAAAAGTTTAGCTGTAAAAGGTGTGCTTTAATATTTTTTATTTTCTTTATTTTAGTTGCTTTTTTGTTAGTGGCAACTAATTTATTTACTCAAAATACGCCTATTCCGGGCATGAATTTAGAGTCGCTTGAGTCTAACTCTCCTCAACAAGTAGCTAATACTTTGCAGATTATTGCTTTGCTGACTGTTTTAAGTTTAGCTCCAGCAATTTTATTAATGACTACCTCCTTTACACGCTTTATTATCGTCTTATCCTTGTTACGTAATGCTTTGGGGACACAACAGTCACCGCCTAATCAGGTTTTGGTTGGATTATCTTTATTTTTAACTTTTTTGTTATGGCACCTGTGTGGTCTGAAGTTAATAACAATGCTTTGCAGCCCCTACTTGGACAGCCAAATCACTCAAGTTGAGGCTCTGCAAAAAAGCTACTTCAGGGCCACTGAAAGACTTTATGATAAAATTTACTAGAGATAAAGATTTAGCTTTGTTTATGCGCTTGGCTAATTTAGAAAACCTAATAGCGTTGACGATGTTCCTTTGTGGGTGTTGATTCCTGCTTTTTGATTAGTGAATTAAAGACAGCCTTTCAAATAGGTTTTATTATTTATGTGCCTTTTATAGTAATTGACATGGTTGTTGCATCAATCTTGCTTGCTATGGGATGATGATGCTACCGCCATCATTAATATCTTTTGCCGTTAAAACTGATGTTATTTGTTGTTTTTAGCTGATGGCTGGAATTTAACGGTGGGATCATTAACAGAAGCATTTTTTTAAATAATTTTACCATTTTAATTTTATGACTCCTGAATTTGTTATTTCTTATGGGCGAGATGCCTTTATTATATCTTTAATATTAGCTGGTCCCGCTTTAGCAGTAGGCTTGGTTGTTGGTTTGTTAATTTCTTTGATTCAGGCAGTAACCCAGATCAAGAAATAACCTTAACCATTATACCTAAAATTATGGCTATCATGGCTACATTGGTACTATTGTTTCCTTGGTTGCTAGCGAAGTCTACGGATTATTTTATCATGGTCTTTGGTAATTTTGGTACTTTTTGTAGATAAATAAGCTGTTATTTTAGGTCTAAACAAGTTATTATCTTGAATATTCTTATCTCTGTAATAATTTAAAAAATCTATAAATTACTTAAATAGATGAAAGATCAAATGTCCGCGCTGCAAGAAAGAATTTGAATATTTTGATTCTAAACAGCGACCTTTTTGCAGTAAACTTTGTAAATTAGAAGATTTATCACAATGGGCTAGTCAAAGTTATAAAATATCATCCTCTCTCATTGCCGATGAAGATATTGACTCTTTAAGTGTTAAACAAAAAGTTCTGATATTGATTATGATGACTTTGATGGCAATCAAAAAATTGATTTAGAATCAACTATCAATTTTGATCAGAATGCTAAAAACATGATTCTAATGATAATCCCTTTTTAAAAATAAAACATTTATTAACTAGTTATTTATGGTAGTTCTCAAGTTTATTGCTCAATTTTTTATCGTTTGTATGGTTATTATAGCAGTAGTTTTTTTATGCTAGTGATAACAGTGCAAAGTCTGAGACCACAAATAATAAAACAAGCAGCTACTTTGATGTTGATAAAATCTTTGCAGTTGTTGATGGTCGAAGTTTTAGTATTAATTGATATTTTAGGTGATGATTTGTACAAGGCAGATAATGATTTTACGATGTGCTAAGTGATAAGTTGGCAGCTAAATATATATCCGAAAAATTGGGATACTGTGAATTATCAAGTTACTGATGAAAGAAGCTCTTAGAATTTATGAAGAATATGATTTACAAAATCAAGGCAGCTATGAGCAAATAGAACAAAGATTAAAAAATACATACGTGATAGTTATATTGAAAAACAGTTGTAAGGATCAATTTACAGCCAAAATACAAGATAAATCGGTTGTATATAAAATTAAAAAAGACAGCCTTACTTAGTGAGTTTATAAATTTAGAAGAAGCTTATGCTGGCAATCCGAATTCACTTTATCGCAGTAGTTGAGTTCTCTGATTTACAGTGCCCTGTTTGTAAAAAAGCTGAGCCAATTATTGAACAACTAATAGCCAACAAAGGATCTGAAGTTGGTTTTTATTTTAGACACTTCCCATTATCTATCCACCCTGAAGCAGAATTAGCTGGATCTGCTTTAGAATGCGCAACCGAGCAACAGCAGCTTAAAGCTTATAAAAGTATAGCTTTTTGCAAACCAACAAAGTTTGTTTAGTGCAGATTTAATAAATTATGCCTCTCAAATGAACCAAATTGATCAACAACAATTTAACAATTGTTTTGATCAGCAAAAAAATATTTATATAAGGTAAAAACAGGATTTAAATATAGCGAAGGAACTCAATTTACAGGGCACCCCAACTATTTTGTTGGTAAACTTGATAAACAAACAGCTCGATTTATTGGTCAAGAAATAGTTGGTTATCAACAATATGAGGTGTATGAAAATATAATTGATGATCTTATTGCCAATAACTAATCAAAATCCATTTTAATTATGGAATCAATACAGCGATGTCCTTGGGCTAATAGGAAATTTACTGCTTAAAGAATATCATGATCAACGTTGGGCTAAGCCTATGCATGATGATCGGCAACTCTTTGAGCTGCTTGTACAGTGTATTTTTTTGAAGGCGGGTTAAGCTGGTTTTGATATTAAAAAAGGAAGCAGCTTTTAAAAAAGCCTTTGCTAATTATGATTTAGCAAGAGCTATTAAAGTTTAATGAGCAAGATTTAAAACGACTCTTTTACTGATAAAAAGCATTATCAGAAATAAAAGAAAAATTGAAGCCGTTGTATTCAATACCCTAAATTCATTGCTATTCAGCAAGAATTTTCTACCTTTGATAATTATTGTTGGCAGTTTGTTAACTATCAACCAATAATAAAAACACCCAAAAATGATGAATGAGGTAGCCATTAGAGATCAAATATCAGATAAATTTAGCGCTGATTTGAAAAAGAGAGGTTTTGTATATGTAGGGTCTTTGACTATGTATGCTTTTATGCAGTCCGCAGGAATGGTTGATGACCATCTAGTAAACTGTGCCTTCAAGACGAAATCACTATCTCCTTGAAGCAAGAAAAAGATGACGTGTGTTGCATCATAGCTTTGCTTGTCTTTGATACATTGCTATTATATATATCAATAAGCGTTACTAAGAAAAAATGAACTTGGGGTAGTCAAATGGTTTTTGTTAAATATTTAGTTTAACAATATCATCTGCCCTTTCCTTAAATAATAGTAAAGGGCAGAATAACTAAAGTTATATCCAGCGTCTAGTTGAGTCACAATAACTTTTATACTCCTCACCAAATTTTTTTATTAAAGGCTTCTTCTTTCGTGAGGAATAATATATTTATGAAGGTAGAAAAGCATAATATCTCTAATATTAGCATCCACATTGAATCAATAGAAAAGCTTAAACCTATACAAGCTATTATTAATGATCCACCATATAAAGGATTTCTAGAAAAGCTATAAATACCTGAGGTAACTAATTTTAAAATTAGGACTCATAGTGTTTATAGGTATTTTTGTTGGTTAAATTCATAAATCGCTAATACGATGGCAATCAAGCCAGCAATGATCAAAAGCAAACCTATTACTGCACCGAATTGACCAGCAGCAACTTTCCAACCAACCAAAGAGTTTAGTATTATGCCGACGATCAAAAAAACGACTGGTATAAATGCCGAAAAAATATTTAACTTATGTAAATAAAGATTTATGGTTTTTTATTTTCAGCTGAGTTTTCTCTTTTTTAGATGATTCTTTTTTTGTTGCCATATTTATTTAATTGAAATGAAATTTCTGTCAGAAAAATAAACATACACTATTATTTAGTAAATAATGTAATGTTATAGCTACTAAATTAAGTGATTTCTTTAATAGGTATAAACATACAATAATTACAGTGTAAAATTCATCAATAATGATGACACTTTTTTGTTTTTGATGCAATAAATAAATAATATACCTAAATATTAATTTAATATTGTACATGTCTTAGTGCAGAGCTAAGTTGTACTAACAATTAGGCTGTTTAGTTATCATTGTCTAGTATGCTCTTAGGAAAGTGCTTCTGCGTTTTTTAAGTAAGACTTTTATTGCTCATTTATTGCGGATTTATGATAGTCTATGAAAGCAAGTAATGCTAAAAATTGTTATAATAAATGGTTTAGAGGGCTAGCCTGTATCTGATAGGGTTTAAAACAACAAACAAAGCGCGCACCCGAGAGGATTTGAACCCTGACCTTCTGAACCGCAATCAGACGCTCTATCCAGCTGAGCTACGGGTGCCCATTTTTAATAAAATTAATTTTTTATTATTAATAATCTTGCCATAAGCTGCGATAATCTTTATTTTTATATAATTTGTCAAGGTTTTTTTAAATAGTAGGTATTTAATTATTATCAATAACCATAACTATCATACATTATAATGAGTTCTGAAAATAGTTTATCAAGGGTTAATATTGCTTCTCGTACTAAAAACTTTTCACAGTGGTATCAGGATGTAATAAGTGCAGCTGATATGGCTGATCAATCACCAGTGCGTGGTTGTGTTGTATTTAAAACCTAATGGTTTAGCGGTATGGAAATTCAACAGCAGTTAGATCGTCAGTTTAAAATTCATGGTCACCGTAATGCTTATTTTCCTATTTTAATCCCTCAAAGTTACCTTGATAAAGAAAAAAACAGCATATTTCTGGTTTCTCCCAGAATTAGCGGTAGTCACCTATGCTGGAGGCGGCTAGAGGAACCCCTAGTAGTCAGGCCTACCTCAAAGAAGCAAATTATAGGTTCAATGTATGCTAAATGGATAAAAAGCTATCGGGACTTACCACTAAAACTGAATCAGTGGGCCAATGTGATGCGTTGGGAGCTAAGACCACGTGTTTTTAAGAACTTCTGAGTTTTATGGCAAGAGGGCATACTGCGCATGAGACTCAAGAACAAGCTCAAGAAGAAACATTGTTAATGCTAAAGGTTTATAAAAGATTTTATTCAAGATGTTTGTTTGATCCCTTGTTATAGTGGCCCTAAGCCCAGAGCATGAAAAAATTTCCTGGAGCTGATAAAACCTATACCTTAGAAGCTATAATGCAAAGATGGCAAAGCTTTGCAAATGGGGACTTCTCACAATTTAGGTCAAAACTTTTCGAAGGTATTTGATATTAAATTTTAAATAGAAACAACCAACATGAATTTGTTTTTGGACAACCAGCTGGGGTGTTTCGACTAGACAATAGGTAGTTTGATAATGGTTTATGGTGATTTTAATGGCGTGATTATTCCTCAGGTTTACTTTTTCCCACAACTATTAGTTATTGTGCCTTTAGTTCATGACTCGCAAGCTATGATAGCTGTTAATGAACTGGTTGCTAAATTGCAGCAGAAATTTGCTGCTATTATCCACCCTTGGAAAATAGTTGTGAATAGTAATTTATAATCAGAGGCCTGGAGAGATTTTATCATTGGGAACAAAAAGGAGTTTGATAAGAGCTGAAATAGGTAAGAAAAGAGTTAGCTGATTCAACAATTACTTTAGTTAGAAGGATAATCGTCAAAAGGTTACTGTTCCCTTAGAAGAAGCCGTAACAACTTATAATCAGCTGATTAGTGAGTTGGTAAAGATTTATATAAAAAAAGCTGAGCTACTGCTACACGAAAACACTACTTATGTTGATAATTTTCAGCAATTTACAAAATGTATTGAATAAAAAGGAGGCTTTATTTATGCACATTGGGATACTACCGATAAAACTGCTGAAGAAATTAAAGCTTTAACTAAAAGGCTACTATTAGGGTTATCCCTGATCAGTTAGAAAGCTTCTCAAGGTAAATGTGTTTTAACAGGGAAAAAAATCGCCTAGAAGAGTTTTATTTGCTCAGGCCTATTAGGATCATATATATAAGCCATATTTTATGATTTTCGTCATTAGTATTAATTAAAATAAATAAAAAATGAATAGTTACAAATATTTTTTTGAAATTTATCCATTAAGCTATCTTGGGGATAACTATCCATAAAATTATTGTTCCAAGCAGCATTATAACAGTGACAAAATAGACTTTCTTTAGGTAATTGAAAATTGGGTATCAATAATTGTTTTTGGACAATCGGCATGATGTATAGGATTGAATTTATAGGGATGATGCACTTTTTATATTAGGGCTTAAATTTAACTTGTATAATTTTCTATTAGTTCGGGCCCAATTTCACCCCCATTTTACCTGTTCTAAAGGATAGTTTTTCCATGATATTAGCATAAACATCAATCAAATTTCCTGTCTGTAGGCTCTGGATTATATACAATTCCATTACAAATTTGCGTATTTAAATTATAATACTCGCTAGCAAACTCTCGACTTAAAAGGTTCATTGAATACGGAGTAATCCCCATTTAGCACTATGTAATCAGTATCGGCATATAGTCCACCATAGTTAGCAAGTAGTTTTACAGCGAAAATAATCAGAAAATTGGGCTAATCCTAGGTTTTTATATTGTTTATATAAGTTTAATTTATCAATAGGCACTATTTCATTAGCATCATGTAAGATATCTTTAGAGGGCATTGCTTATTTCTTGATAAACCCATAATTTTACCTCTATAGCCCAAAGTATAAAAAGCTAGTAATACTCATTAATGCTAGCTGATTTAAACTGTTACCATGCCAAAACATATTTACTATAGGCCTTTTAGGTTTTGAGTTCATTATGATAGTATTGTATATTCTGATGTTATAATAATTTAAAAATTTTATTAATAAGTTAAAGTACTGTTGCTAATAACATTATGTTTACATAAATATCATGATTTATTTCATAAATTTTTCTCTAAAACATGCATCATGCTGTCACTAGCAAAATCCATATTTTGATCCTACTCCCAACCTATTCCACATAGATGCATGGCAGTGTAAAAATTTATTATTTGTTGGTGCTTTTAGGCCTGGTTTTAGTAAATCTTGAGGACAATTTATATAATGTATTGGATTGGCATAATGAGTGGGCATTATATCAAATTCAGGTCTTGGTAGTATATCTACCATTATCTCTAAAAGTTGAGAGCCATTTTTCGGCATAATGTGTTTGATCAACTCGCATACGATCAGCAGTAATAGCTGCTAAATCAATAATATTACCATTTTAGGTTTTTTGGATTATATATTAAACAAGGGCTAATGCTGTTTTTAGAATAAGGATTAGTGTGCTGTACTAAAGTTGATTATTATGGAGTTGCTCAGGGTACAGCAGGCTATAAGATCAGTATCAGCAAATAATCCTCCATATTTTTTGTAGTAGTTTATAGCGAAACAAATAACTAAATGGCGCATAGAATTTAAACTGCTGATAAAAACCTTGTTTTCAGGGATAATTTGAGTAGCGTCTTTGTTAATAGCTCTTTGCAGGTAAATTTTAATTTTATTTATAACTCCATAAATAAACTGTAAAACCATTATAAATAAAGCTGAGGATACTAATTAAAGATAATTTTGGCAGTTTATCGCCAATCCACAACATATTTACCAGCTTTATTATTGATATCTAGGTCAGTTTCATGTTTTAGGTTATAGAAGTTTTTATAAATATTTTTTTTGAAATTTATCCATCAAGCTATCTTGGGGATAATTTATCCATAAAATTATTGCTCCAAACATAATTATAACAGTGACAAAATAAAACTTTCTTTAGGTAATTTAAAAATTGGGTATCAATAGCTGTTTTGGGAAATCGGCATGATGTATAGGATTGAATTTATAGGGATGATGCACTTTAATAGAGCTTAAATTTAATTTGTATAATTTTTCTAACATTTGAGGACCAATTTCAGACCATACTACCTGTTCAAGGATAATTTTCTATGATATTAGCATAAACATCCATCGGTACCTGTCCTAGGCTCTGGATTATATAAAATTCCATTACAAATTTGCATATTTAAATTATAATACTCTTCTAGCAAACTCTAGACTTAAAAAGGTTCATTGAATACAGAGGTATCCCCATTTGCACTATGTAATCAGTATCGGCATATAGTCCATAGTTGCTTAAAGTAGTTTGCAGCGAAAATAATCAGAAAAAGTGGGCTAATCCTAGGTTTTTTATTATTGTTTATATAAGTTTAATTTACTAATAGGCACTATTTCATTAGCATCATGTAAGATATCTTTTAGAGGGGGCATTGCTTATTTCTTGATAAACCCATAATTTTAACCTATAGCCAAAGTATAAAAAGCTATTAATACCCATTAATGATAGCTTGTTTAAACTGTTACCATGCCAAAACATATTTACTAGGCCTTTTTAGGTTTTGAGTTCATTATGATAGTATTGTATATTCTGATGTTATAATAATTTAAAAATTTTATTTAATAAGTTAAAAAGTACTGTTTGCTAATAACATTATGGTTACATAAATATCATGATTTATTTCATAAATTTTTTCTCTAAAACATGCATCATGCTATCACTAGCAAAATCCATATTTTGATCTACTCCCACCTATTCCACATGAATGCATGGCAGTGTAAAAATTTATTATTTGTTGGTGCTTTTAGGCCTGGTTTAGTAAATCTTGAGGACAATTTATATAATGTATTGGATTGGCATAATGAGTAGGCATTATATCAAATTCAGGTCTTGGTAGTATATCTACCATTATCTCTAAAAGTTGAGAGCCATTTCGGCATAATGTGTTTGATCAACTCGCATACGATCAGCAGTAAGGCTGCTAAATCAATAACATTACCATTTTTAGGTTTTGGATTATATATTAAACAAGGGCTAATGCTGTTTTAGAATAAGGATTAGTGTGCTGTACTAAAAATTGATTATTATGGAGTTGCTCAGGGGGTACAGCAGGCTATAAGATCAGTATCAGCAAATAATCCACCATATTTTTGTAGTAGTTTATAGCGAAACAAATAACTAAATGGCGCATAGGAATTTAAACTGCTGATAAAAACCTTGTTTTCAGGGATAATTTGAGTGGCATCTTTGTTAATAGCTGCTGCAGGTAAATTTTAATTTTATTATAACTCCATAAATAAACTGCTTAAACCCATTATAAATAAAGCTGAGGATACTAATTAAAGATAATTTTGGCAGTTTATCGCCAATCCACAACATATTTACCGAAGCTTTATTATTGATATCTAGGTCTAGTTTCATCTTTTTAGGTTATAGGAAGTTTTTATAAATATTTTTTCTGAAATTTATCCATCAAAAACTGTCTTGGGGATAACTATCATAAATTATTGTTCCAAGCAGAATTTATAAGCATTGAACAAAATGAAACTTTCTTTAGGTAATTTAAAATTAGGTATTAATAGCTGTTTTGGGCAATCGGCATGATGTATAGGATGAAATTTATAGGGATGATGCACTTTGATGTTAGGGCTTAAATTTAACTTGTATAATTTTTTCTAACATTTGAGGACGAATTCACCCCCATTTTACTTGTTCTAAAGGATAATTTTCCATGATATTAGCATAAACATCAATCAAATTTCTGTCTAGGCTCTGGATTATATAAAATTCCACCACAAATTTGCATATTTAAATTATAATACTCGCTATGAAAATGTAGGCTTAAAAAGGTTCATCGAAATATGGAAGTATCTCCATTTAGTACTATATAATCAGCATCGGCATATAGTCCACCATAGTTAGCAAGTAGTTTACAACGAAAATAATCAGAAAAATGGGTTAATCCTAGGTTTTTGTATTGGTTATATAAGTTTAATTTATCAGCAGGCACGATTTCATTAGCATCATGTAAGATGTTTTTGAGAGGGGGGCATTGCTTATTTCCTGATAAACCCATAGTTTTACCTCATAGCAAAATATAAAAGCTATTAATACTCATTAATGCTAGCTTGATTTAAACTGCTGCCATGCCAAAACATGGACTACAGGCTTTTTAGATATTGCCATTATTCCATGTATTATTATATTTTATTTATCTCCATTAAATGTACTATAGCAGTGGAAAAATTAATCCAATAAAAGCAACAATGCTAATTAAACTAAATATTAAAAAAATAAAAGCCAAAATAAAGATTTCTTATTGTTTGCAGCATTGCTTTTTATTAGCTGGAGAATGCCCAAAAATTGGCTTAGATATAAGATCATCAACTGATTTTGGAATATTTTGCTTCTTGTTTTTCAATGGGGTTAAGTATGTTAAAGCTTATATCTGTTGGTTTTAAAAATCTTGTACTTTTGCTCTGCTGGTATTGTGCCCATTGAGCTAAGCTTGTTCCAATTTACGCCTTGCACAGCAATAGCATTTTAAAATTAGCTTCAGCATCAGGAATATCAGCTTGCTGTTTTTCAAAGCTGTTATGACTGTTTATGAATTCATTATATTCTTTATTGGGTCCTCATTTGGGTCCTCGCTATTTTCTATGTTAGATTTTTTTTGGGCTGATTTTGGTATTTCTTTATGGATATCTTTTTGTGCTGTGTTTTAATTTTCATCAAGATCATCTTCTTGCATTGATGCAATTTCTATAAAATCTTCATTTTTCATTATCTGTACTATTAATTTTGGATGCTAAATCATCGTCATATAGATATCCTCATTATCATCATTTATCTCCTCTAATTTTCAAAACAAAAAATCAAAATCTTTAAATCTATTATCCTGTTTTGAGTCTCTGTCCTTATTATTAAGATGATTTTCATCAGTAATATCTTGGCTATCATTGCTAGTAGTTTTATCTTCATTCACTGTTAGCGGAGTATTTTCTTTAGTTGCAAATTCAGCAGATAGATCTATGTCTTGATCATTGTTGATATCATCTTGATTATTATGGCTAGTTTCTTGTTTGTTTTGCTGCAAATTATCACTGCTAGAAAACAAAGTCATCTATATCTAAATTAAAATCTATATTTTTTTTTGGCTGTCACTGTCGTCTTGCAAGCTATCATCTTGTAAATCGATATCATCCAACTTGCTGTCTTGATTTGCTGTTTTTTTTTTTTTATATTCAGCTGTTCTTTATCATTTCTTCTTTTCAACATCATTTTTAGATCATTATCATCAAATAACTCTAAATATTCATCTTTGGTAATATCTTCATAAACATCTTCTTCCGTATTGCTATTAATGCTCTTACTTTTGCTTAATGAAGAGGCTGATGTGTTTGTATTATCTAATAGGTCTTGTCCAGTAATTTTATCAATGCCTAATTTTTGAGCAGCTTGGTTATTTTCATTTACTATATTTTGCTGTTTAGCTTTAATCAGTCTAGCCCCATGGATAGAAGCCTCAAAAAATTTTACGACATATAAAACAACGTACTTTTAGTGTTGGATGGATAAACATTGACCTGTTTACAGCATATTCTGCCTCGCAGTTAGGGCAACAAAGATCCACAAAATCAGGACGTTTTTTAAGATTAATTTTAATTTTATTATTACAGTTAATACAATTAACAATTAATTGCTGTCCTTCTTGAACTTTTTTACTATCTATTATTTTGTTGTCAACCTTGTATTTATTTTTGCAAGAATCACATTCTATTAACATAAGTTTAAAATTGATAAATTTATCATTCTTAATGCCCTGTAATTTTCAGAGGTATTGTGGATTGTAACTTTTGTATTTTAAACAAACAATTGATACACACCAATTCTTTGGTAAAGTAACTATTTTTATATTTATTTGCCAGATTTTTTTATTATCTGCAAATTGTTAAAAGATTTTATTTTTTATTAAATTAATTTTTATACCTTGATATATAATTATTATATATTTTCAGCTAGCTCATTGATTCTATTTTTAGTTATATTATCTCATGTCTTATGTATAAAACTATAGCTAAATAGCTATAGTTTATAAACATCTTCTATTATGTGCCATTATATGATATCTATACTATATAAATATCATTATTAACATAAAATTTCGATCAAATTTTTAGATGCAAAAAATTAAACACAAACACAAAAAACCATGGAATACAAAAAATAAATAATTTATTTATATACACTATTTTTAGTGTTTTACTTATCTCCTGTAGCTCTCACAAAGCTGAGGTTGAAAATTATGCAAATTTTTTATCTATATTGAAAGACCAAAATAATAAAAGTTTTGATTGCCAAGATAGTGATAATGCAAATTTTATCAAAAGCTTGGCTAATGATCCGTTATCTAAGCAGTATGTATTAAGGAGTTGGAATATCGTATCGGAAACTGACCCAACAATATAGCAAATAAGACATTTTATGAAGCAGTTACTAATAACTGCAATGTTGTTTTGAATACCACAGTTTTTTTAAATGGTGAGGGGCAAAATACCCCTTACAAGCAGATATAGGGCCTCAATTGAATTTAAAGCCTTATGCTTCTTTAAAAGGCAGAGCCTTTTGAAAGTAGTGAAAATAACTTTAAAAGGTAGAAGTAGTATCAGGTAGCTTGAAGGTTGATTATGATGAAGCTACTAATATGAATCATGTACAATTAACCTTAAACATTGTCCACAACTATGAAACCTTTCGCTCACAGGCTATGCCAGTTATTTTATCGGCATTTTGGGAGAGATGATGAAGATAATAAAAGCTTATTTCAGTGCTAATTCTGATGATTGGCAATCAGGGAGTTAGCTGGAGAACCCCAGCATAGGCATGTGTTACGCTGGCTTACCCCTGACAGCCCAGCCAGCTTATCTTTAGATTTTGATATAGAGCGGTTTAGTACCGAATATAGTAAATTTTATGAACTTTCTTTAGTTTTTTATGGTCATAAATTGTTGTTAGGCATAAACAATGAATAACTAAAAGCAGGATAATTAACAACAATTTTAAAAGTGATGATCAAAAAAAATATTTGGTTTACATTTGCTATGGTTGGTGTATGGGGTAATGGTATTTGGTCAAAATAACGTTGCTATCATAGATTCCATAGGAAGTACGTGCTCAAGGTACAGATCGCGATATATTGTCGATTAACGGTCAAGATTTTTGATCTGTTGAATCAGCTACGCATTGAACCTTTGAGCATTCAAGCCGCTGCTAATGAAGATTATCAATGGTTAATCATTTTACCTAATGCTGATTTTAGTCAGTCTTTTTAAACAGCGTATTAATGCCCTGCAAGGAGTTTTTAGTGACCTTAGGGCCAATGTTTTGCAAAGATATACATTAGATGTTGTTGCTTCTAAGAGCTTAGGCATTTTAAAGTCTACTGTATTAATTAAAGTTAAAAAGTAGATGACAGGTTTTTGTTAGCAATTCACAAAGGGTATTACCAATTGAAGATGTTGCTGAAAATGGTTTGAAAGAAATCCTCTTTAGACGAGGTTTAGAAGATGAAAGTGACCAGTTTTTGGAAGACAAAAAATTAGAAAGTGATTCCTTAAATGTTGATGACTTTCAGCTTAATGTTCCTATATTAAAAATTAATATTATTGGAGCAGATGGTGCTAAATCTGTTATTACATCTAAAGCGACAGCTGTCTATATTTATTAATGAACAAAGAAAGAGAAGAAATAAGCCAAAAGTTTGGCATTCAATTTTTTGTTAATAATATTAGTATAGATAATGATTTAGTTCTGCCTAAAACCATAATCTATTATCGTTATGATCTGCAAAATGAGAAATTAAGGTTTTTGAAAGAAGCCTTATATATAGCAAAAATCATCCCTAGTGAGTCAATCATTAAACCGATGCTGAATCAGAATCAAAAACCAAATGTTGATATTGAAATTTATGTCGGAAAAAATCTGCGCTAAACCTTCAACTATAGATCTTATAGGAAGGATAAAGCTATTATTTAACGACCTAGTCTGTTTATTAGCGGTTTATTTATTAGTATTGCCCTTGATGGCTGTACCACGTTATATATCTTATTCTAGTTTATATGACTCAGAGCCACTTTCTATACATGAAGGAGCTTTAATTGCTCAAAGTAAAGCTTTGCAGCTAGCAAAATTGCTAATCAGGCTAAGTGGTATGATCAAATAATTAGGACAACAGTAGTTTTAAATTATAATGATGGTGAATTTTTTTATTGTAGCTACTTTAGGTAATGGCGAATCAGTTAAGCTGTACACTGACCTGATTGCTAAAGCTTCTTTGACTGGTAATTTAGCTTTAGTAAATAACCGTTTATAGTTTTTCCTTTTGAAAATAGGACTATGTTTGAGGTATTTGATAAAACGGAATTTTATAATCAGGCAATTATGCCCAATATTTTAAGAAAAATTTATCCTATGAACCATCCCTTAGGTGGCAAAACTTTTTTTTACCGCTTAAAAGAGGTTTGATGTTTCTAAAACATCTCAATACAAGCTAGGATTAGATAATGGATCTATAATTGACCCTAGACTTTTTATCTGCTTATAAATCACTAGTAGATAGCTTGTTGGTAGATAATGTGGGCAATGTTTCTTATCAAATTTTTGGTAAATCAAATATTATAAATTCTGTTAAAAGTTTTTTCTAAGTCTCCTTTATAATTTGCCTGGTGTAAAGGATGACTCACTTAAAACATTTGGTGTACATTTATCTTTTGATGAGCCATTTAACTATAAATTAGTGATATAGGCATTCAAATTAATAGGTCAGAAAAAAAACTCATCTTTGAACTTTATAATTCCTAATTCCAAAGCAATAAAGAATATTAGTATTGGCAACAAGATAATCTGGAATATATCAGTCACTATAATTTGATAAGCAATTCTGAAGAAGCATTTACTATTATCAGGGCACACTTTTTTCAACAAAAATTTTGATACGCTAGATCTTATGTGGTATCAGCCCTAGTATTTTGTTGCACAAAAGATAGAAAAAAATATTTTTGTTTTTTATCATGATCCACTGCAAGTCATTAATTATGGTGTTTATAACTGGACAGAAAGCCAGCTGAAAATACAAGAAGAGTTTTATCGCAATCTATTGAAATGCCACGGCAAAATGTTGGCAGTCGATTTTACATTATGTATGCTAAAGCTGTAGCACATTATAATGAGTCTTTAAAAATTAATGATTGGCAGCTGTGGATTGACGAGTTTAAAATTGTAGTTGATCAGGCTAATGCCGCTGCAGTTGCAGAAAATGATGCTCAATTAAAACAAGCTTTAAATGTTAGAAATCGGGCTATTGATCATATTTTTAATGCTTATTTAGTAAACGACATTTATCCATATTAAATAAATATAATTTCAGTAATGATCCTAGCATTTTAGAAATATAAAATTTTGGGTTATTTTACCAGAGCCCATGCTGCTAAAGAATCATTTATAGATGATGTAAGAACATTATATGATATTGATAAATCTCTATATTTATTAAGGTCTGTATTAAATCTTAATAAAACAAATTCTACTTCAGATATAGCAAAATTTAAACAAATTGTAAATGAGCAGCTTAATAAGATTGCTAAGCTATCATCTACTAATCAAAGAGATTAAAAAATAAAAAAATAGGCTGCAGCTGCTAGACCCAAGATATTAAACGACAACTCAATTAACATCTTTCATATATGAACAAGCCAAAGTTGCCAATTTTTATAGTAGGCTTAGTTTTAATGTTTACATTTATTATGCAGACTGTATGGGCACAAACAGTAAGCCGGCTGTATTTTGATGATTATGAATTGACAAAAAGTATCGCTAATAGGATGCCCCTAGGATCATTAGAAAAAATTTGATATATTATCTACAGCTGTAGTTAATGATGTAAATGGCTTTTTATTTATTAGCTAAATTAAGCAATGGACAGACTAGGCGAATTTTTTAAATGATCTTTATATACTTATATCAGGATAACAGCCTTCTATTAGCTGACAACCAAGTTTTTGGTTATTGATGAGCAAAATGAGTTAGCTTTTTTTGATAAGAATGATTTTCATCAGCTTAAAGGCTTTTAATGCTCAAATATTTATGTATTCAGGACCTGTTGGTGATCTTATGAAGGGATAAACGTCCCCTACAAAAAATAAAGGACTTTAGTTTGTTGCCAGAAGATATTTCTTTTGGTAATGACCTGCAAGGTAATAAATATTTTATCGTATTTTGATGCAAAATGGCAAAGGAAGTTTTCTATCTTTAAATCAAGCCTATAAAACTTATAAAGAAAACAGATTTGTTAGTAGCACCGATGATAGTATATTCTTTAGGTAAAATTACTGAAGTTAGTTATGTGAATGTTCGGGAACCTTTATTGATCAAAAGATGTTGGAGCTTTAATAACTATTGAAGTGCGTTATAAAAATGATGTATTTTTTACCACCAGAAAGCTTTGTTTTGAGATTAAAAAAAGTAACTCTATATTGAATGGCCAGTATTATTATTTTTTGATATCTATTTTCTAATTCTCAATCTCAACAGTCAGTAGCTCAAAAATTAGCTGATGGGGTAGGCTTTATAGATAGAGTTGATTTTTAAAAAGATTCTCAAGATTTTACTAGAATGATAATCAGGTGCTATATTAATCAACAAGATTATGATTTTTTAAGCACTGAACCTAAGATTGAGCGATTGATTCTAAGTCTTATGTGATTAGTTTTGTACAAAATTTTGATCAAACAAGTCAGCAAATTAATTATGCCGTTGAGCCAGTTAGTAGTGAGGCTTTATTTGAAATAAGCAATAAGGTTTTTAGTTTGCCTTTTTATAGCAATCTTTCGAAGTTTTAACTAATATTAACAATTCTGTAACTCAAAATAATATTGTGCAAAAGATACAAGGATTGATTTCAGGTATTGAGCAGCTAGATAAAGTTGGTGCCTTAGCAGAAAATGATTATCAACTGTTAGAGGTTATCAATTATAAAAAGAAACACGTCAAAAATTTTTATGAGCTACTAGAAAATTATTTGTACTTAGGTCTTAGATCTCCGGATTTTAATAAAAAAAAGCTTTAGACTTGATTGATACAACAGATGGCATGTTTGATAATCCGCTACAACAAAAAAAATTTCTACTATAAGCAATTACTACAATAATTCATACAGCAAGCATCCTGCCTTGGGGCATTACACTATTTATTTTTAGTTTTAAATGCTAGCCTAGCAACCTATGTAAAAATCAGGTTATTGAGTATTATATTAAACTCATTTAGCTATCCAGTTATTGTATTAAAAATTAAAGTTACACCCCAGCTCGAATAAGGCTGTTTTGGTGGATATATAAGCTGATATATTTTTTCTCTAATTCATCTTGAAATTCATTTATAGCTATTCCAGCTAAGTATCTTGCCAGCTTGTACAGAAAAACCACTACGGAAATTATACAAAAACCCACCACCAAAATATTTTACTATTTAGGGCTGCTTATATTTTCTGTATGTTCTATTTAGCTCATCAGGGGGTTGCCGGTTGCTTGTGGATTTTGGATCATAGCTTTTAAATCAATAGTAGCGTTAATAAAAAGTAATGCCACTTTGTAAAAATGGTTTTATACCTCTAGATGCGTTTCTGAATAACAAAGCCTTAGTATATATTCCAAAACCTGTTTCACTAATAGTTAATTTATAAGTTTCTGGTTGTCTAGGGTAAAAGCACCTATGTAGGTGCATAAGAGTTTTAACACTTACATCTAGTTCAGGTGGCGCCCATACATTTAAAGACGCACCTAAAATGAAGTAATCATCAAATATTCTTTCATAAAATAACTCTACTCCAGGAACTATATAGTTTTAGTGGTGTTTTCACCACTAACCCCAAATAGTAACTATATTTATTTTTGGGGTACTACCTGTATTAAAATACCAAGTTTATTTTGTGCGGTTTGTCTTAATTGCCCAAAAGATTGACTGTTTAAGCTATAGCAAATTATTAACAGTGAATAATCCTGCCTAAAAACGATACTTTAATTTTTTAATATATGTTTTATGAGATCCATCAATTGCCTAATAAATTTATTGTAAAGTTGCTTGATACTGCTCTAATGGCAGCTATTTATAAAACTTTATGGCTACGGCACTCGTACCTTGTATCTTTTATCGGATGAAGTAATAAAAATAAAGGATAATTTTTATTATTTTTTTTTACTATTGATAACAACATAAAATGCCTAATTGCACAGCGATTTGCATCTCACTTGTCATTACTATCAATGGCGTAAATATAAATTGATATAAGAGTATATGCAACACATCAAAGCAAGACGTTTTTATAGTTTTACTAATTATCTAACGTTAAGATAAAGCTTTTGTGCTCTTTTTTGGTTTATTTCAATTAGTTCAATAAAAATAAATACCATAACTATTATATTATATAATCCAAAAAAGTTTCAATATTTTTTTAGTTTTATTTAAATCTTTATAACAGGATAATGCAAATATTTGATAAAAACATAGACTTATTGCAGAAAGTTTTTAGAGTTAAGATCTCGTAAAAATGAGGTGCTGGCTGCTAATATAGCTAATAGAGACGCCAAATTTTAAAGCTCAAGATTTACTTTTTGAAAATCAATTGCAGCAGGCTTATTATAAAAGCAATCAATCTGAGCAGCTAAAAGTAACTCATTCTCGTCACATTGCTACAGACAGCGTAATGGAAATTAATGAAGTGCAAGGACAGCATATCAACAGCTTTAGTTTTGAGGCAGGTTATGATGGGAATACTGTTGATTTGAATCAACAAATGGCTAAATTATCAGAAAATCAGCTATTATTTGAGTCAGCTAGTAATATTATTAGTCGTAAACTTAGAATATTAAAAGAAACAATTGTAGGGAGGAGGAAAATAATGTCTTTATTGAGTTCAATGGAACTAAGTGCTGCTGGTTTGTATGCACAACGTGCCCGTTTAAATGTTATTTCTAGCAATATTGCTAATTTGAATACTACTCGAACTCCAGAAGGTGGTCCTTATATTAGGCGGAGCACTGTTTTTGGATCTTTTCCACAACAATCTTTTGGTGAAAAATTACAACAAGCTAGTTATAATGCTAATCAGCACCAACTAAGTGTTCCTAAGGTAGTTGGAGTGGTAGAAGATTCCCGAGCACCTTTATTAAAAAGTATGATCCATCTCATCCAGATGCTAACGAGCAAGGCTATGTTGCCCTACCTAATGTTAATTTAACTGAAGAAATGGTAGATCTTATACATAAGCCCGTAGAAGTTTTGAGGCTAATGTAGTTGCTTTTAATGTTTCTCGTGGTTTAGTGCAAAAATCATTGGAAATAGGCCGACAATAGTTTAGAGTGTTAGAGGATCTAATTAATTAAATTATATATCATTAATACTGTGGTTAAAATTGATAATCAGTTCAATATTACAGGGATAAAATCGACTAACGATAAGATATCTGCTGTAAATAACAATGATAAAAATGCGTTAATTAAAAGGTGATAGCGCATCTAATGTTTCCTTTCAACATGAAAGTGAGGCTTCTATTTTAAAAATGGAAAGCATTACTGCTAAAATCAGAATTCTTTTCAAGAAGCAGATAATAAAATAGATACTGCAAAAATAGTATCTGACGTTAAAAAGAGGCACGCCAATTATTAGATGAATTAACAACAACTTTTAGCTCTATCAAAAAACAAATCAGCAAACTGGCACAGTTAATGAATCAATAGCTATAAATAAATATCAACAATCATCAACCAATATAAATAAGTTGGATAAAAAATCATGAAAATAGAAAGTTTTATAAATAGCGGGGCTTTAAATCAAAAAACCGCCAGCTCTCCTAGTGCTGAATTAGGTGAATCTTTTTCAAAATTTTTAGCAGATGTTAATGATAAGCAAACAAATAGTAATCAAAAATTGCAGAGCTAGCAACAGGCTCTAATCAGGATATTCCTCAAGCTATGATTGCCCTAGAAAAGCTGATATTTCCATAAAGTTATTGTTGGCTGTTCGCAATAAATTATTAAGTGCTTATCAAGAGATAAGTCGCATGCCTGTATAACCTAATAATGTTCTATTGTTATGGCTGAATTAGCAACTAATGCCGGTGGCGATATAGGTAGCCAATTACGTGATTTTTATCGTAATATTTCTGAAAAACAACTATGGATAATATTTTAGTAGTAGCCGTAGTTATAATCGGTTTTAGGTATAGTGGTATACTTATCCCAGCAAACGACTTGGGTAAAATTATTTACTGGCCTTAGCCCTAAAGAAACTGCTCAAGTTTTACAAAGGCTGAATGAAGTGCAAAATAAACTATCAAATTGCTCCTGGTGGTAGTGGTATTTTAGTGCCTTTAGAAAAAGCCGATCAGGCCAAGTTGGATGTGGCTAATTCGATGTACTAAATGGTGGGGTAGTAGGCTTAGAAATTTTTGATCAGGGTAACTTTACTATGACTGAATTTCAGCAAAATGTTCAGCTACGTCGAGCCATGGAGGTGAATTAGCACGTTTGATTGCACAATTAAATGCCGTAGAGTCAGCCAAGGTGGTCTTAGCTTTACCTGAAAGAGCGTTTTTATCAGGGATGAGCAAAAACCTACCGCAGCAGTTCATTTGATTATCAAAGATAATGGCCCTGCTGATGCTAGGTTGTAAGAACTATTTTAAAATTTAGTATCTAGTGGGGTGCCCGGTTTGGCTATTGAAAATGTCAAACTATCTGATCAGTTTGGTAATTTATATACTTATGATTTAAAAGATTCCTACTATGATGCAGAAAAAAAAATTTTCAGTATAAGCACAACTTTGAAAAGTATCTAGAAAACAAGGTTTTAGATCAATTAAAGGCTAGTTACTGGTGATAATGGGATAAAGGTTAAAATTTCTGCAGAAATTAATACTGAAATACAAAAAATTGAAGAAAATCTGGTGGATCCCCGACTTGACAGCAGTAGTTAGTGAACAAAGCCAACAAGAACAAAGCTCTGGCGGCAATCAAGTTCCTTTAGGGATTCCTGGGGTAACTTCTAACTCTCCAGAAATTGATGGTCGTATCAATGGAGGATTAGGAAATTCTGACCAAAATCAAAGAAGATCGCAAACAACTAATTATGAAAATTCTCGGCGTATCATTCAAAGAAAATATCCGCTGGGGATGTAAAAAGATTGACTGTTTCGGTCTTGTTAGATGATAAACTACAAAATATTACCGATGATAATGATCAGCAAATATCTAATCGTGTTGGTTGGGATGATCAAGAACTTCAAGAAATTAGCTCTATAGTTAAAAATGCTGTAGGCTTTTAATGAAAATCGTGGTGACCTAATTGTAAGAAACATTTCTTTTTGCTGCTAAAGCACAAAATGATTTGCAACTGGCTTCTACAATAGAACCAATACAAACAGAACTATTTTTCCGTATTGCTCGTTTTGCTTTAGCTGGTATTTTAGTGTTATTGGTTATATTCTAGTTGTTAGGCCGCTATTAAAAAGAGGTTTACCTATAAGGCTGAAGAAGTTGTCAACCTAAGTGATGATTATAGTGCCATCTCTAGCTTCAGCAGACCGGGATGAGGATCAGCAATTAGATTTAGATTTTAACCGTAAGAACAAAACTGAATCTGATCCCCAAATGATTTTACGTTATGCCGTGAAATCCAGAAACAGCGGTAAATACTGTGCGTGGATGGTTACAGGGAAGATTAAATATAAGTGAGTCTGTAGTTATTTCTTATAGTTTTTAAACCAGCATTTTTGTTTAAGCGCAACATATCTGCAGGGTACTCTGGTAGTTTGGTTTTAAGGACTTTACTGCTGTTGGTTTAGTTTTTTATTGAGAGCTAAATTTTTTTAGCAGTTTAATATTTTTGAGCATAATCTTAAGTTTAATCCTTTTATGCTTTATGTTTATTGGCTTTTTTAGGCGTATTTTATATTAAGAACATTAGGTGATGTTATTAATTTTGTTTTAAAATATCTAAAAAGCTTCTTTAGGCACAGAAACACTGCCAAATTGCTTCATTCTTTTTTTCCCTTCTTTTTGCTTTTCTAACAGTTTGCGCTTTCGACTAATATCACCCCCATAACATTTAGCTGTTACGTCTTTGCGCCAGCTGATATGGTTTCACGAGCAATAACTTTGCTGCCTATAGCAGCTTGAATGCTAACTTCATACATCTGCTTTGGAATGAGCAGCTTAAGCTTTTGGGTCAAAGCTCTACCTTTTTGATAGGCTATATCTCTATGTACTATGCTGAATAAAGAATCTATGGACTGTGTGTTTATTAAAATTTCTAATTTCACCAATTTATCTGCTTTATGCTCCTTAAAGTCATAATCAAAAGAGGCATAGCCCTTGGTAAGTGTTTTAACTGATCAAAAAGTCCATAACAATTTCACTAAGTGGCAAGTCAAATTTCAAGCAAATTCTGTTGGCTCCTATGTAATCTAGGCTACGTTGTACCCCTCTTTTTTCAATGCATAGCTTTATTAATGATCCAATATACTCATCTGGAGCTAGAATAGTGCCTGTTATTATGGGCTCTTTTATTTCTTTTATATTTTGAGGTAAGGGTAATTTGGCTGGGTTATCTATTATTAATAGTTCATCTTTTATAGTAACTACCTCATAAGAAACACTAGGACTGGTTAATATTATAGAATAAACCAAATTCTTTTTCTAATCTTTCTTTAACAATTTCTAAGTGTAATAAACCTAAAAATCCACATCTAAAACCAAAACCCAAAGCAGCTGAGGATTCTATTTCATAAGTTATAGAATTATCATTTAATGATAACTTGGCAATAGCTGTCTTTAAGGGCTCGTATTCGTTAGCATCTATAGGATAAAGTCCACTAAAGACCATTGGTTTGGATTGCTCATAGCCAGACATAGGCTCGCTAGCAGGTCTGTTACTTAGGGTGATGGTATCACCTACTCTAACATCAGCTAAATTTTTTGATGAATGCAGTTAGGTAGCCCGCCTCGCCAGAAGAAATGCTATCTATTGGGTTTTAAAGGAGTATGTTTGCCCTAAAGAAGCAACGATATACTCTTTTTGCTAGACATGATTCTTATTTTATCACCATTTTTAGCTGCCCACAAAATACTCTGAATAAGACTACTATCCCTGAATAATCATCAAACCAAGAATCAAAAATCAAAAGCTTTTAAAGCTTCTTCATCTTTATTATCAGGAGGATTAATATGTTTTACAATTGTTTCTAATAATTGTTCTATGCAATACCAGTTTTAGCACTGACCATAACTGAATTTTTTCTGTATCTATGCCGATAAAATTTTGGATTTCTTCAATAACCTTTTCAGGCTCGGCTTGTTCCAAATCAATCTTGTTTATAACTGGTATAATATCTAAATCATTATCAATAGCCTTATGAACATTGGCTGTAGTTTGAGCTTGAACTCCTTGACAGGCATCTACTACCAATAAAGCACCCTCGCAAGCTTTGATAGAGTGAGAAACCTCATAAGAAAAATCAGCATGCCCAGGTGTATCAATTAAATTTAGCATATACTTTTTACCATCGGCGCTTATATATTCAATAGTAACTGTTTGAGCCTTGATGGTAATACCTCTTTTCTCTTTCAATATCTAGATTATCTAGAAATTGTTGTCGTGATTTTCTTTTTTCTAAACTATTGGTATGTTCCAATAATCTATCAGCTAAAGTAGATTTGCCGTGATCAATATGGGCAATAATGCAAAAATTGCGGATATATTCTTTTTTTTATTTGTCATTGTTAAAGGGGCTAAATTTTCATGCCTACTTTACCAGTACGTATTGATTCTAAAATCTCTAAATTTGATAACTCAGAGAAAATTTTATCAATTTTCTGTTCTGAACCTGAAAACTCGATTATTATCTTGTCGCTACTAGAGTTTAACAAACGACCACCATATAAATCTAATGTATGATAAATTATAGACCTTGAATGATCTGTTAGCTTGAGCTTGATGATTGTAAATTCTCTTAAAATAGAATTTTCATTATGTAAGCGGCTGGTTTTAAAAACGTGGATTAATTTTTGGCACTGCTTTCTAATTTGCTCCATTTATCATCATCACCATCAGTTACTATCGTAAAACGACTTAACCCAGATTGATGCGTGTGCCCTACACTAAGGCTGATTATTCCAAATCCTCGCCTAGAAAAAATAAAGAAGATATTCTAGCCATAACTCCTGGTTTATCTTCTACATCTATAGATATAACTTGTTGACTCATGAAAAAATATATTAAGATGGTTGAGTTGTCTTTTTTTATTTAACTAACTAAAGCTTTTTATAACAGATCGTTAAACCCCTTCATAACATTTATCTAGCTATCCTTAATTAATTATTTTATATAATTTTGAATAATTAAATTAAAATGTGATACTAGCTATGTTAAAAGAATAGTTACAACTTTATGTTTGTAATTATAATTTTCTTTTTTTATTAATTTTATACAGCTTTATATAACTTTTGTCTAACTCTCAACAAAAAGCCAATTCATTTGATCATAATAAGTTGCTGTGGGTATTAAAACACTTTGTTGCTCAAAAAGTGGCTTTTATTTAAGCGGTTTTATTGTTTTTAATACTTACTAACTGGCTGTATACCAGAATGCCACTGTATTTTTAAACAGGCAGTTAATATTATTCAGGGGCTGGAAAAAGACCAGCAGCTAAATAGCCTTTTAATAAAAACAGTACTATTAGCTGTTTTAATAATATTAGTTAGAACTTTATCACGCACTTTGTTTTTCAATCCAGCCCGCATCATTGAAGCTAATATAAAAAATGAATTGTACACGAAACTTAGTAGATTGCCACCAGATTTTTTTTGCAAACAATCAAACTGGCAGCATTATATCAAAAATAAATAATGATATTACCACTTATCTTAGGGTTTTGTATGGATTTGTTACTTTACAAAGTTTTAATTTAATATTTTTTATTTTCCTTAGCTCCTATAAATATGTGGGCTATTTTCCAAAAGAATGACAATTTACTCATTAGTGCCATTGGTGTTAGGTTTATATTAGTTCGTTATGGAATCCATTTTATTCGTTTTTATACTAATAAACGCTCTCAAGACTTGCAGGGGTTATCATCATTTACTATTTCTATTCTGAATGGTTTGGATATGGTGCGTAGCTACCAAATAGGGGATTGGGTGAAAAATCGTTTTAAACAGCAAAGATTAAAGTTACTTGAAAGATACTATGGCTATTGTAAAGTGGCGGGTATTGACTATGCCAGTTTTAATGAACTTAGAAGAAATAATAAAGATTGTTATTTTTACTGCTACTTTTATAACAATGACAAGAAGTGGACTCAACGATGATAGTATTACAGCTGGAGATTTAGTAGCTTTTTAGGTTATATTAGCTTGTTGGCCCCACCCCTTAGCTAGTTTGGGTTGGTTAACTACAGTTATTAGGCAGTCTTTTTTTATTGCTATCAATAATCTTTATGAAATACAATCCACCCCAGAAAGGCCAAGCTTGAACATTGCCCCATACTCTGCAGAAAAACTGAATCAAGAATTTTCTAAAGGAATTAGGATTAATAATCTAAGCTTTAGTTATCAAGAGTCAAAAAAACCATTTTTTGAATAACATTTCTTTAGTCATTAAACCCAATCAAATCATTGGGGTGTTAGGGGCTATTGGCTCTGGCAAAACAACCTTAGTGAACTGTTTAAACAAGTATCTGCCAGTGTCATCAGGGATGATTAGCATAGGTGATTTGGATAGTACTGAAGTTAATGAAAATGATTGGCGAAAAGTTATATTGACTATATCACAAGATCCTTTTTTATTTTCAGGAACGATTAGCGAAAATATTAACTTTCATTCCCTCGCAGACTTTAACTGCAGAAAAAGATGCAAGATATAATAGAAAAATCGGCTTTGCAGCAAGAAATTTTACAATTTCCACAAGGCGTTGATACTTTAGTAGGGGAAAGAGGGATTACCTTGTCGGGAGGTCAAAACAACAAGTAGCTATTGCTAGGGCCTTGGTTAGTAAATCAAAACTATTAATCTTGAATAATGTTTTATCAGCAGTTGATTATGAAACTGAAAAATTTTTTGATTAAGCATCTTTTAATAGTGATATTGCTGAGTCATTATTAATCGTCTCTCATCGTATTAATGCTATCAGGTTTGCTGATTGGATAATAGTCTTAGATGAGGGCCGTGTTATAGAGCAAGGCCAGCACAGCCAACTGTTGGATTTAGGTGGTTATTATGCAGAAACTTGGAGATTGCAAAACACTAAATAATGAAGATAATTAAGATTTGCTTTTATTGTAGCTATAATAAATTTAGTTGTTATGATGTGCCTAAATGTTGTAGATATTATTAATAACTAGCTTACTTGCATTTATGATGCTAAAAATATGTCTGTATGTTTTATTAGCGGCCTTTGTTATGGTTAGCTGTTCTACAAATAAACCTTCTCCAGCTGTTATTGAAGATTCTAATAAAAGTATGGATGAAAATCAAAAATATGCAAAATAATGATAATAATTTAAGTGCAGAAAGAACTTTATCACAAAAGATTGCAGTCTTATTTGTATGATGAAAATAATGTCTTAAAAACTAGATTTATATGTTGCCTTAGTTCTACTGTTTATTAATTTTAGTATTTAGTTGATTTATATGATAGCTTTTGTTAGTTATTATTAATTGATTTTATAGTTCTGTAATAATTCTGTTGACAGCGGTGCAGTTTGCATTGTTCTTTTATAAAAATACATGTTGAATAACCTTGATCAATACAGATTACGACTTCGTAATAAATATTTTAAACCTCTTATAATAGGTGGAATGGGGTTGATATATCAACCGATAAATTAGCCTTAGTAGCTGCTAAGATGGGTGGCATAGGCCATATATCTGATGCTATGATGCCTACAGTTACTGATAAACATTATAAAAGGATTATTCTAAAATCAAATATAATAAATATAAGGATAACAAATTTAATTTTGATAAATCTTATGTTAAATTTGATATAGATCATGTTAAGGAAGCCACACAAGTTTATGTTAGCAATGCCATGGCTAAGAAAACCAACCATCAAGGGTTGATTTTTATTAATTGCATGGAAAAACTGTTGATGAACAGTCCTCAACTTACCTTAAAAGCTAGATAGGAAAAGAGCCTTAATGGTGGTGTTGATGGCATTACTATGAGTGCTGGCCTGCATTTATATAGTTTTGAACTGATTGCTGATCATAAACGCTTTAATGATGCTTACTTAGGAATCATTGTTTCTTCAGTAAGAGCTTTAAAACCTTTTTAAAAAAGAGTTGCACGCTTAAATCGTCTTCCTGATTATATAGTTGTTGAAGGTCCTATGGCTGGTGGGCATTTAGGATTTGGGGCTGACTGGAGAAACATAGCCTAGCTCAATTTTAGCTGATGTATTAAAATTTTTAGCTGAAAATGATCTTAAAATACCAGTTATAGCTGCTGGCGGCGTATTTACTGGCACTGATGCGGTTAATATGGTAAAAGCAGGGGCTGCTGCTGTTCAGGTAGCTACAAAGGTTTACAGTTACTAAGGAATGTGGCCTTCCTGAAAGGTTAAAAACAACTTTATTTTCAAGCTGATAAAGATGATGCAGTTGTCTCTAACATTTCACCTACTGGCTATCAATGCGCATTTAACAAAATAGTCTGGTTTAAAAGCAATATATTGAACCTAATTGTGAGAGCTATGGTTACTTGTTAGATAAGAATGGACATTGTGCTTATATTGATGCCTATCAAAAGCAGAAGAAATTAGCCAAAAAACTGGCAAGCCACTCATCGTTGAGGGTAAAGTTTGCTTGTGTACACATATGAGGAATTATAAGCTATGGACTTGTGGTGAAAATGTATATCGTTTAAAAGATACTACTATCCAAAAATGCTAATAAGAGCTATCATATACTGGATGCTGAGCATGTTTTTTAATGACTACCTTTATAGTTTAGCCCATAAAATATCTCTGCCTGAAAAACAAAATAAAAAAAATTTATTGACTGCATAAAGTAACTATATAAATATTAAATAATTTTTATTGACTTTATAAGTAGCTAGTGTTATAATAGGATACTGTTGCCTTGTATTTTTATATTTCACTAAACTAAACCTAATATTATTTTAACAGTCCATCATAAACACCATGTCGGGAATTACTAGCAAAGGCGTAGTGGCTGAATCTTTAATTCAACGAGACTATTTTAAGCAGTTTAGAGAGATAGTTTGTTTGTTATTGAAGAAGAGGAAAGGTAATATATTATACAAAAAGTCCTTTGCTAAAATAAAATGGTGCCTAAATTAGGTGATAATATAGTCAATATTCATAATATTTTTCTAATTTTCTATAAATCTTTAATTTTAAGGTTAGTGCTTCTAAAGATAAATTCTTTATGTTGCATAACCAGAATTAAAAACTATGGGGTGAGGCGATCAGCATTGATTTTTGCAGCATCCTAAACCTTTATGCTTAGTTAGCTTGCATAATCCTTTGGCCACATCTTTTTTGTGCTAGATTTATTAAGTGATGAGCCACAAGAATACCTACGCTACTTTTTAAAGGAGAATATCAAACAATATATTTTTTACTCTAATGAGGTAAAAATTTTATTGATTTATTAAAAATATACTCTACAAAGGCTGATTATGAAGACTCGGTATTAGCTAATGCCATTCGCTATATTAATCAACAAACCGAATTTTATCGTAGTATTTATCTTCAGCAAAATAATGTTATTCAAAATAAACAGTTGAACTATAATTCTTTAAAAGGAAGCTCATTTATTATTTTAGAAAGAATTATTAGAAAAATTTAAAATATTTGCCTCAGGGGTGGATATTAAAATTGTTGCTGATCCTGTTTTATTAAAAAAGAATATATAAAAGGAGAGCGTAATTGGATTACTTATGCTTTTAAGAATATTGCATCTTTAGTGACCAGTGAGTTTCCCGAAATCAACCCTATAGTTATAGATTGTGGCGAAAAGTTAGATCGCAATCAATTATTGATTAGCATTGATTTTTAGCAATATTTTTAAAAGCTAATAAAGCCAAGTTAAGTTATGATGCAGCTGATGATCAAAGTGTTTTATATCATTGTCTGAAGGTTATGGGGAGAATGAATCGAGGTAACATGAAGTATTCTGCTGTTGATCAAAATTACTTCTTACCTTGCCGCTACAAAATCAGGATTCTTTTGTAGAAGATATGATAGTGTTAGTTGCAGATGCTGATTGGAATGCCCGTCAAAAGAATAATATCTGCTTTTAAAAAACTAATCATAAAAATTAGGCTTTTGAATCTACAGATCCTGCCTCTACGTTGAAAACCTGTGCTGAAATTGAGCCAGATTTTATAATATTAGATCCTTATTTTTTTGATGATAATAATATTTATGATTTGATTGATGCACTATACGCTGTACAAATGGATCCTCGACCTCATTTAGTTATTTTTTGCTAATTATTCTAAAAATAGCACATCAGTTAATTTCAATATTTTCTAGTTATAGTTTTGATTATCTGCGTAAGGAAGTTACTGAGGAGGAGTTATTAATATTTTTATCGCAGTCGATAGCTAATAGCAGTAACTTTAAAATGCTTAATGATTTAGCACAAAATGTTAGGCGTGTTTCTGAAGTGAATAGTATGACTGGAGCTTTTTTAATCGCTCTTTTTTATGATGAGCTTATTAAGCGTGAGTTAGAAAAAGCTAAAAGAATAATACTACTGTAGGTTTAATTGCTACGGATATAGATAATTTTTAAAAGTTATAATGATAACAATGGTCATTTGGCTGGTGATCGGTTATTACGTCAATTTGTAGAAATTATCAAAAACAAAGTTAGAGCTAGTGATTATGTAGCTCGTTATGGTGGGGAAGAATTTGTTATAGTGCTGGTTAACGCCTCTCTAACTCCGTTTATAATATTGCTGATAAAATTTGTAAAGAGATTGATGCATTTAAATTCCCTCATGAAAAAAACAACCTAATGGTAGTTTAACTGCTAGTTTTGGTGTTAGTTGCTATCTATGAATGGCAAAGAAGTGAATGATTTATTTAAAGCAGCTGACAAAAGGCTTTATGAAGCTAAAAGAAATGGTAGAAATAGAGTTGTTGGCTGGTAGCTATAGGTTTTTAGTAAAAATCTTAACTTTTAGGATTAGCTCCAGCTTTTTATTAGTAGTCTTGTTGACACAACTATTTTTATCTTGTCAGTCTACTATTAAACCTGAGGTACCATTTGCGAAGATACTGCCGGTACAGCAATGGGCTTATCTTTGGTGCAATGCCCTTTAAGTATAGCTGCAGATAATTCGGCAGATGCTATTAATGAAGCTGTTAAAAGGCTCTATAAGTTATTATCAAAGATTATCCTCAGATACTACCTTTAAGTATGGTCAGCAAGAGTATACTCCACAGCAGATGATATCTTCATTATACTTATTTCTTAGATTGGTTAATGATAAGTCCTGGTCTTCTAATAATTATGATTTGATTAAACAATATTTTGATTGTTATCAAATGGTTGGGGAAAGAAAAAGCTTTTATTAACTGGTTATTATACCCCTTTAATAAAAAGGTTCTTGCAAAAAAACTCTGAATACAATGTCCCGATTTATAGCTTGCCAGCAGATCTAAAGGTATTAGATTTGGGCAAATTTCGTAGCTCTTTAAATGGCCGTAGTATAGTTTACCGGCAGCAAGATGAGCTTATTGCACCCTTATTTTAGCAGGGAAACAAATTAATGAAGGGAAAATTCTAGAAGTTGCTGAAGCTATCGCTTGGGTAGATAGTGAAGTAGAGTTTTCTTTTGCAAATACAAGGTAGTGGCATTTTAGAAGATGCTAAAGGACGTAGATATTACCTGCAATATGCTGGGGCTAATGGCCACGATTTACTAGTATTGGTTCTTATATGGTCAGCCAAGGTTATATGAGTTTAGAAGTTAGCCTATATTCTTTAAAAAGAATTTTTATATAAGAACCCTCATTTGATTGATGATATCCTCAATCGTAATGCTTCTTACGTGTTTTATCAATTATCTGAATATCAGCAACAAATATCTGGTAGCCTTAATCAACCATTAACTGCCCAACGTTCAGCAGCCTTTGATGCTCTGTTACTTCCTAAAGGGTTCTTTAGTTTTTATAGATGCGCAAATTCCCTATTGTGATGAAAATGGTATATGTCAAGATAACCTGCAACAATTTCTAAATTTTTATTTAATCAAGATACAGGTGGAGCTATAAAAGGCTATAGTCGTGCTGATATTTACTTTGGTACAGGCAAACAGGCCGAAGCTATTAGTGGCTCTTTAAAACATAGAGGTAATGTTTATTTTATTGTTGCTAAAAAAAAGAATTTTAGAATTATCTGAATAGTTATTTTTTTGCTGTTGCATTTGGTTGATAATTTGCTAATAAGACTATACTTATTCATTTTATATGTAATTAATTTTTTAAAATTTATATCATTCAACATTGAAAACATCCAGACTTTAAGTGGTTTTAAAGATTTTCTACCAGCAAAACCAGACTGAAGCACCTTTATAATCCAAAAAATTTACCAATAATTTAGAATTATTTGGCTATAACCCCATTGAAACGCCTCATTTAGAATATGCTGCAATACTTAGCGATCAAATAGGCGAAGAAACTAATAAACAAATTTACCGTTTTACAGACCATGGCAACAGAGAAGTTGGCATTTGGTGTTTTGACCATATTCATTTTTTGTAAATTAAATTTTTTAAATTTATATCCTTTAGCTGGGTTTTGGGCTAATAATCGTGCTAATTACAATCCGCTGCCTTTAAAAGGTATGTTATAGGAAATGTTTTTCAAGAAGTTGGGGAGAAAGGCCACAGGCTGGTCGATACTGTTGCTGCCTTTTATATGTTATAGGAATTTACTCAATGTGATTTTGATTATTTTTTGGGGATCTCCTAGCAGTAGCGCTGATGTTGAGATTGTAGAGATTATCGCTAGCTGTTTTAAAGGCTGTAGGTGTTTTCTGATTTGTTATAAAAAATAAATCATCGTCAGCTTTTAGAGGCTCTACTGAGATCTATTTGTAACAATGTTGTGATTGAGCCTATTTTACAAATAACTGATAAATTGCCAAAAATTAGGTCATGATAAAACAGCTCAAGAATTGGTTGATAATCATCTTTTTAGATATTAACAGGCTAATTATTGGTTGGAATTTAATTGGTCAGTCTTTTTAATACTGGTCGTCAATTCACTAGATTTTATAGAAAAAATATCAATCAAAAGCAGCAAGAACTTTTATCCACAGTTAAGCAAGTGATTGCTATACTAGACAATTTGGAGGATCTTCAAGGGCATTGGCAGTGGGGATTTATCGATAGCTCGTGGTTTGTTATATTATACTGGATTAGTTTTTTGAGACTTTATTACGGCTCAAGAATCTTTAGGATCTATTTGCTCTGGTGGGCGTTATGACAATTTAACTTCTAATTTTAGCAATATAACTACCCCAGGGGTTGGGGCTTCATTGAGTAGATCGGTTTGTTATTTTATCTTAATGAGCGCTCAACTGATAAATTGATTGCCCTAAACTTGCTGTTAGCTATTATAGACTCTGCAGTTAGTCCTGAGGCTCATAAAAATTGCTTCTCAACTAAGGGCTAATAAAAATATTATTAGTTGATATTTATCATCAACCACAGAAATAAAAAATAATTTTTAGCTATACTGAAAAAATGAACTATAATTTTTTATTGGTTTGGTGAATTAGAGCTAAAAATGCTCAATATACTTTAGCAGATTTGGCTAGTGGCCATAAATCCTTCTATGTTGAGTTCAGAACAAATTATACACATTATAAACAATTAATTATGAATCAACAAATTAGAGTCCGTTTGCTCCAAGCCCAACAGGCTTTTGCATATTGTGGATTAAGGACTCTGCTCTTTAATTATCTTTTTTTGCAGCTCATCATAAAGGTAGTCTAATTCTACGTATTGAAGATACTGATCAAAAGCGAAAAGTAGTAGGAGCATTCGATAAACTGCTAAAAATTATAAAGATTGTCTGGTTTGCATTATGCTGAAGGCCCTGATATAGGTGGTAATTATTTCCTTATATGCAGTCAGAGAAAGATTGCATTTATACAAAAAAATATGTTGATCAGTTGCTACAAGATGGCCATGCTTATCGTTGTTTTTGTACCCCAGAAACCTTTGCAACAAAATGAGACAGCAACAAATAAAAATGAAACTTAATCCTAAGTATGACGGACGTTGCCGTGCCTTGAAACTTAGTGAAATTGAGGATTTATTAGTTAAAAAATCGTAGTCATGTAATTCGCTTGCGTATTAAGCGCACCAAGGCTAATTATATTTTTGAAGACTTAATTCGTGGCCAAGTTAGCATTAGTGCCAAACAAGTAGATGATCAAGTTTTGTTAAAATCAGATGGATATCCTACTTATCATTTAGCTAATGTAGTTGATGACCATTTAATGAAAATTAGTCATGTTATCAGGAGGCGAAGAGTGGTTATCATCAGTGCCTAAGCATCTTCAACTTTATGACTATTTAGGCTGGGAAAAACCATATTTTGCTCATATTCCATTGTTATTTAAACTCAGACCGCTCTAAATTGAGTAAAAGACAACATGATGTAGCTGTCGAGGATTATCGTGATAATGGTTTATAATCGTGAGGATTGCTTAATTTTATTAGTTTGTTAGGGTGGAATAGTAAAAGTGATAGGGAATTATTTTCTTTAACGAGGACCCTAGTTGAAACGCTTTTAGTTTAGAGGATATTAACAAGTCGGGGGCTGTAGTAGACAAAAAAAAGCTAATGTGGTTCAGTAATCAGCATTTTATGAAGCAAAATCAGCAGAAATAGATACAATAGCAATAGATTATTACCCTGCCCATATATAAACAATGGTCTGCAGAAAAAGAATACGAGCAATCCAGCTAATTTTGCCTTCTTTATCTTATTTAAACAGCTACCTCAACTATTAGCGCCGCTTGTTTTAGAAAATAATATCGGCTATAAGAACCCTATTTTGCTGATCAAAATATAGATAAATCTTTGCTAGCTAAAGTGGCTTTCTTTATTTATAGAATCACTTCGAGCAAATTGCTGACTTTGATCAACAGCAATTAAAGTTGCATTTAAAACAACTTTTAAAACTTCTAAGCTTCAACCAAAAAGAATTTTTTAATAGTTTACGTATTATGCTTACTGGTCAAACTAGTGGCATTGAATTAGCAGCAGTCATTGATTTTCATGGCCTGAAGACTGTGATCACACACTTAAGGCATTTTTGTTTAAGCTATTTTTATAGCTTATAATTGACCAGTATAAAATTATGCATCAGCACCCTGATAATAATATAGCCAAAAATGACTACTAAAAGAATAACTACTAGCATTAGTATTTACTAGTGGGAAAGGTGGCGTAGGTAAAACTAGTTTAAGCATTAATCTTTGTTTTTCTTTAGCTGATATTGGCAAAAAAAGTTCTCTTGCTAGATTGTGATTTGGCTTAGCTAATGTAGATGTTGCGCTTAATTTAACAGCTCATAAAACTTTAGAGATATTTTGCAGCAAAATCTGATATTAATGAAGTTGTTGTAAAATCTAACTATGGCTTTGATGTTTTTACCAGCATCTTCTGGGATACCAGATACACCAGATTTGAACATGGGACAACAAAATTTTTTATTGCAGCAGCTGTCTCGTGTTCAAGATAATTATGATTTTCTAATTTTTGATACTGGTTCTGGTATTCATAAATCTATATTACGTATTAATGCAGCTGTTGATAAAATAATTGTTGTAACTAATCCCGAACCAACCTCCCTAACCGATGCCTATGCTTTGATTAAATCTTTACGCAAGCTATACAAAATTACCAGTTATTTTATTTGGTGGTTATGAAAGCTAATTATCGTCAAACTGAAGCAATAAAAACTTTATTGCAAAACGTGGCTATTGAAAATGGCGTACAGATTTCTTTAAAAAAATTTTAGGAGCTGTGCCTGATGATGATGTAGTTAGAAATGGTGTTTATCAGCGTAAACCGTGGTCAAAATTAATGTCCGTGCTAAAGCAATTAATGAGCTTGCTAATATTAGCAATTTGTTAGTTAACAATAAACTGGATGCCCCTTCTCGTCCTAACAGAGGAAGCATTTGGGGGCGTTGGTTTACCAGTTTTGGTCAGTAATTATGATTTGGAAAATTATACAAAGAACTTCTTTTGATAAATTTATTAGGTTTTGGAATATTAAGTTACATTTTCAAAATTTGATACAAAGCAGTCTGAGCTTTTGTGATTGGTATTTATTGAAAAAAAGAAGCCGTAGGCTTAATATTATTTGATCTAAGTTGCAAAAGGTTTTACTAGTTAAGCAGTTTCGTTTGATGGCTGAATTTTTCCTGATGACCTGTCAATGCAATGGCCATTAGAGATTATAGCTGGTACTACCAATGAAGGAGAAGATCCAAAACAGGCAATTTGTCGTGAAGCTTACGAAGAAATTAGATTGAAGATAGTTAACCCTCAAAAAATTATTTTCAGTCTATCCCAGCCCTGGTATTTATGGAGAAAGATTGACACTATTTTATGATATCTTTGATTCACAAAAATTTATACCACAAATTAGTGGCTTAAGAAAAGAAAATGAAGATATTATGCCTATAGTGTTAGATTTACCACAGCTACTGCCGATGATTAATAAAGGCATAATATCTGATGTTAAACCACTTTGTCTTTATTATGGTTAGCTCATAATAAAATCTCATATTAACAAATAGTGTATCATTGATAACAGTTAATCGGTATTAGTGTTTAACAGTGGATAAAATTCTGATATCAGCATTAGCCTAATTTTTTGCCAAGAATGCTGCATAGTTTTGTTTACCCATTTACCTTTCAAATCTTTAAAAGAAGCTTTGCTGTGATCAAATAACCATAATAATTTTTTTGATGTGGTGAAGAGCTTAAAATACGATTTTGCAGCCCCATATATATATTATTGGCTTTGTTGCTGTCTTTAGCTAGTAAATACATAGCTATATAAGTACTCGTTAAAATAAAACTTATTATAATGTTGACTAGATAAAATACTCCAAGCAAGATCGTCGACTGTGCCAGAGGTTAATGCTGTATGTAGTTGCTTTAAAATAGAAATCTCCCATTTTGAACCATACTCGCTGACTAACTCATTTATAGTATCTGTCACTGTATCTAGCTTGCATTCATCAGGCTTGATAGTTAGAATCACCTCCAGTAGTTTTTATTGTAATCACTGAGATGGTCATTAATGATGTCTTGTAAACTTTCGATTTCAGAGCTGTAATATTAACCTCAGGATCATCAAAAATTAAAGTGTTTACGACTAAAATAGCATGCTCAATATCATAGTTTTTAGCTAATAATTTTTGTATCTCATCTAATATTGGACATGTAGTAGTTATACTTTTGGATCTACCAACTTTCATTGTTAATTGGTTTTGAGGCTGAAATATATCTCTAATAAATATTATTTCTTTAGTTAAAAATATCATTTATTAGGTTATGCCACTGACTAATTGATCTTTATTGGTTGTTTGTTATCTTTTGACATGTTTATTAATTTTTCCCTCTAAGTATAAAATTTCAGGATCATTATAAGAAACTTTTAGCCCTTCTTTGTGTCTCTTATTAAGGCAGATTCGATATCGCCTTTTATAATTTTATTAATGCTGCATAAAAAAAGAAGCGTGCTCTATCTGCAAACTGTTCTTTTTGCTTCAGCACAAATATTAGCAGCTCTTTTGAACCTTCCCTCTAAGCAAATGTACTTCGATCAAGGCGCCAATTAATTTGATATTATTTTTTAAATTTAATAATGCCATCATTAATGACTTGCTCAGCTTTTTTTATAATTATTGCTGACGATATAAGCTTCGGCTAAGCCACCGTAAAAAGTGTGTGATTCTCAGAGTTGACATATTTTGATTGTATAACTCAATGGACTTTTTCAATTTGTCCATTACGAAGATAAGATGCAGCTAATCCGTTTAATGCTACTTGACCATTAGGATATATTTTGGGCCATTTTTTGAAAAATACTAGGGATTTATCATATTTATTTTTTAGATAAATATTACCTAACCCATTTTAAACAAATATGATTACTAGGATTGATTGTCAAAGCCATTTTATAAGTTTGATAGCATCTTGATATTGCCCATTTTTAAAATAAGCATCGGCTAAGCCAGCTATACTATAATAGCATTGGGGTGATGACTAACAACTTTTTATAAGTTTCAATAGATTTATCTGCTTTGCCCATTTTTTAAGTAGGCATCAGCCATGCCAGACATTATCATAACTGTCGTTGGGGGTAGGCTTTAATTTGCTTCATGATAGATATTCAAAGATTCTTTAGTTTTTCACTTTTTAAATAGGCATCGGCTAAGCCGGTAATGTTTATAGGGTTATCAGGAAACCTATTTACCGAATCTTTATAACAAATGATGGCTTGTTCAAAATGACCGCTTTTTCAGGTAAGCATCAGCTAAGCAATTAGCTGCTGGCTATTCTATCTTCAGGAAAGTTTTTTACTGCTGATCTGATGACTATTAACGATAAATTAAAAAGCCTTTGGCGCTAGGTAGTTGCCTAATTGAGTATAGGCATGAGGATTTTCTGAAAATGACGTATAAGCCTCCAAATAGTTCTCAAAAGCTAAATTATGATGGTTTATTTGTGTTAAAAAAAAAAATGTATATCGGCTCATAACCCAATGCTGACCTGGGTACCAATTCAAACAATCTTTAAGTATTTTTAAACCTAACTCCTTTTGATTCTCTACACAGTCAAAGCCAATTTTAAAAAGACATTTGCCAGTTCAGCCTTTTTACCACTTTGTTTTATATAATTAATATATTTTTTGACGAAAGGCTTCTAGTTTTTAGCACATTGAGGATCATTATTCTTCAATGATTTTTGTACTTCCCCTTTGTTCAGCCTCAGATGGTTTTGAGAATAGAACATTAGCGTTATTTCGTTCTGAAATTTTGAATGGTAATTGAAAAAAAAAGACATAGCTATCTATAAATCATCTTAAATGGTTTAGCATTACCGCGTAAATTAATAATAACAAGATGCTTTAATTTATGATTGTTTTTTAATCTTATAAATGCTTTAATGATGGATCTAAGATTAAAATAATAGTTATCCTTATATTAGCAAAATATTTTTTATTTTTTTATATCATTTTTTATATTATTACTTAAAAAACAACTAATTTATATCATATTTATTAAAATTTAATTTTCTATATTTTGAAAGTCTTATCCAGACTTTTGATTATTGTTTATATATTCTTTTATTTTTTATTATATACAGTATATCGACTTTATTTTATATAAATTAACACAACAAACCTAAATCAATAATATAATAATATTTATATATTCATTTATTTATAATATAAATGAATATTATCTATGAAAAAATTTTACTATAAAGATAGCATAATTAATAAATGTTATAATATAACCATTATAAATATATAACGATGAACATACAATTTAATACTGAAAAAGAAAAAAAAACTGAATGATTTAAAAAAACAGAAAATATTCCTAGTGGGCTAAAGGATATTTTCCTACCTATATTAGAGGTCTTAATTCAGAAATTTGGGATGTAAGCGATAATCGCTATATAGATTTTCAGGGGATAGCAGTACAAAATGTAGGGCACTCTCATCCTTATCTACTGAATAAAGTTCAAAGCAACTACAAAGTTTTCAACATAGCTGTTTTGCAGTGATTCCCTACAGCAATTATATAAATTTAGCCGCTAAGATGAATAAATTGATTCCTGGAGATTATAAAAGAAGACATTTTTTTTTAAACTCAGGGGCTGAAGCTGTAGAAAATGCTATTAAAATTGCTCGTTACAATAGGGGTGTTCCTGGTGTAATAGCCTTTAAAGGGGCATTTCATGGACATTACTGATTTAAGGGCTTAATCTCACTGGTAAAATAGGCCCTTATAAACAAGGATTTTTAGCAGGCGGGCATTGTATATATCATTTGCCTTTTCCAGCTAAGGCTTTGGGGGTAGATGCAAAAGATTCTTTGCGTATTTTAAATGATTTATTTACTACCACTATAGAGCCTAGTCAGATAGCAGCTATCATAATTGAACCAGTACAAGGGGAAGGTGGTTTTATCAAGCTCCAGTTGAGTTATTATGGGAATTACGGTCTATTTGTAACAAATACAGGATAATTCTGATTATTGATGAAGTACAAAGTGGCTTTGGCAGAACTGGTAAATTTTTTGCTTCTAGAACACTATCAACATCAGGGCAAACAAATTGAAGCAGATATAGTTACTTTATGCTAAAAAGTTTAGCTGGGGGCTTTTTCCGCTGTCAGGTATTAGCTGTCGTGCAGAATTAGTAGATAATAATATTCATGGTGGTGGTTTAGGCACTACTTTTGGTGGAAATCAATCAGTATTGCAGCAGCTTTGGCGGTTATCGATATTATTGAACAGGAAGATCTTTTGCATCAGGCTAATCATCTTGGTGAAAAATTTAAACATGCTGCACAAAAAGTCGCGGACCAGTTAACAACCACTTATAGCTGAAAGCAAGGGGGTTGGTAGTATGGTCGCTATTGAGTTTCAAGATAAAGTGGAAAAGTAGATCCTAAAAACTGTTGAGATATTCAAAAGACAGCCTTTAATCAAAGGGGTTACTGCTTTTTAACTTGTGGGATTAATGGCAATGTTATTAGGTTATTGTATCCATTGACTATTAGTGATGCAGTTGTTGTTGAGAAGGATTATCAATAATGATTGAATCTATTAATCCAATTTATAAGCAATTACACTTAGTTTAGTATTATTATGTTTCATCAAACATTGGCATTATTGTATATGCCAATTTAGGTGATATGCACTTAGCTTTTTGTATTTTGCTTTTTATATCCCAATTTAAGGGATGGTAATTATTATGTATAAAAGTAAATCTAATTTAATACAACAATTGTCTTAAGGTTAAATTTTTTTAATTAAGGCAATTGTTTCTGTTTAAAAGGCTCTTTTGTGATCATTAATCCATCCTTGATATAATTTTTTTCTATATCGTAGCTAGGTCTTTAGATCATCGATGAATAGGTGGACAATGATAGCCCCATAATCCAGTAATAACCAATTATTATTAAGCGGCCTTCTATGCCACTTGGCTTTTTGGGTACTTTTTGGTTTAACTTTTCTAATATGCCTCGGTTATGAGCGGTAGAAGATCCACTAGCTGGCCAAAGGCAAAATCAAAAGCAAGGAGATATATCACATAAGGTTAAATAATTTAATATCGATGGCTTTTACACTTTCTAAACTTCTTGTATAAGGGTAGTAATTGTGTAGTTGTTTTTGTATTTGTTGTGGACATTACGTTCATTTCTTTTAAACCAGTAGTTCTTTTTTACTATTTTTTTCTTTTTTCGGGCAATAATATTTAAAGCGAGATTAGCTTATATTATCAGGGGTTTAATT
>JAGTTF010000260.1:0-16792 GCA_019095985.1 Streblospio benedicti
TTTTTTTTAAAAAAAAAAAAAATTTTTTTTTTAAAAAAAAAAAGGTTTTTAAAAAATTAAAAAAAAAATTTTTTTTTTAAAAAAAATTTTTCCCTAAAAAAAAGGGGAAAAAAACCCCCAAAAAAAAAATTTTTTTTTTCCCCCCAACCCGGGAAAAAAAAAAAAGGGGAAAAAAAAACCCCCCCCAAAAAAAAATTAAAAACCCGGGGAAAAATTTTTTTTTTTTTTAAAAAAAAATTTTGGGCCCGGGGGGGAAAAAAAAATTTTTTTTTCCCCTAAAAAAAAAGGGGGGGTTTTTTGGGGGGGGGAATTTTTATTTTTTTTAAATTTTTTTTCCCCTTTTTTTAAATTTTTTTGGGGGCCCAAAAAGGGGGGGGGAAAATTTAAAAAGGGAAAAGGGGGGGGGTTTTTTAAAAGGGGGGCCTTTAAAAAAATTTTGGGGGAAAAATTGTTTTGAAAAAACCAAAAATTTTAAAAAAAAAAAATTTTTTTTTTTTTTATTTGATGGGCTTAGGACCCGGCTTTTATGAAGGGTATTCAGTTTGCTTTAGATATTTTATAGAGTCACTTTCAGAAAGCATAAAACATAACATATGGCTTCTATACACGCATACTTGTAACCCCACTGACCATAACTTTAAACTATATCAAGTCCATCTCTCTATTAAGACCACCTCTGTAGTAGTCTCGATCAACCAGACTGACACTACTGCGTTCGAGAGATTTGTAGACGGAAAGTAAGTGAGTAAGGGAAGGACCGAGACTACCTCTATTGATGACCACTAGGTCTGTAAAAGCACTGTTCTGACCTGTACCTATTTAATGTGTAGGTACCACGGAGCAGTGTGCAACCTGTTAGGGGTAAGTTTTCTCAACACCCACAACCAGCCCCGACAGGGAATCGCGAACCCACGATCTTCAGTGTTACCATTTGGACAAGTTAAATGAAGATGCTCTGTAGTTTAGATGCTTACGATTGTTTTTATAGAGGTTGCTCTGTACTGTGTATGTGAGACGGTCGTATAGAGAGGTTGCTCTGTACTGTGTATGTGAGACGGTCGTATAGAGAGGTTGCTCTGTACTGTGTATGTGAGACGGTCGTATAGAGAGGTTGCTCTGTACTGTGTATGTGAGACGGTTGTATAGAGAGGTTGCTCTGTACTGTGTATGTGAGACGGTCGTATAGAGAGGTTGCTCTGTACTGTGTATGTGAGACGATTAGGTATAGAGAGGGTTGTGTATGTGAGACGGTCGTATGTGAGAGTCGATAGAGAGGTTGCTCTGTACTGTGTATGTGAGACGGTCGTATAGAGAGGTTGCTCTGTACTGTGTATGTGAGACGGTCGTATAGAGAGGTTGCTCTGTACTGTGTATGTGAGACGGTCGTATAGAGAGGTTGCTCTGTACTGTGTATGTGAGACAGTCGTATAGAGAGGTTGCTCTGTACTGTGTATGTGTGAGACTGTACTGTGTATGTGAGACGGTCGTATAGAGAGGTTGCTCTGTACTGTGTATGTGAGACGGTCGTATAGAGAGGTTGCTCTGTACTGTGTATGTGAGACGGTCGTATAGAGAGGTTGCTCTGTACTGTGTATGTGAGACGGTCGTATAGAGAGGTTGCTCTGTACTGTGTATGTGAGACGGTCGTATAGAGAGGTTGCTCTGTACTGTGTATGTGAGACGGTCGTATAGAGAGGTTGCTCTGTACTGTGTATGTGAGACGGTCGTATAGAGAGGTTGCTCTGTACTCCACAGACGAGATGCTGTTTCTAACGCGGCCGTTTTTGTCGTTTGTTCGCGCGTGTTTTATAATTGATGCGACAGCAGCCGCAGATTGTGCTGACTTTTTGGTGATAAACGATTGCCGTATGGTGTTAAGTGTTCTTTATTGAGATGTCAAACAACTTGATCAAACCCTCCTCAAAATGCCGTTTGAAATACATTTACTGCATCCAGTTACCTGTGTGGGTCGTTATTGAATAGAACCAACCCAGCCCAGAAAAACTGTCTGTATTATAAAGGAGGTGGCATGAGTGTAGGTTTTGATAAAATGTAATCCCGTGTTAATGGCATAGAAGAAATAGTCGTCATCATAATTCATTTCATGCACAGTTGGTGAAATATATTGGTTGGTGAGAACACTGAAAACTGGTAATGCAATCTGGGGCTATAAAGGAAACAAAATGAAAAGAATCAACATTAAACCATATAGATTTTATTACAATGTACAAACATTTTGTTCTTTTATTGAGACCCCATCTTATGCCTCCTGCTCAACATTTCAAGAAATCCTTCCGGATGATAAAAAATGAAATTCGGCAGGTTGAAAGAACAGTCGGTTTCAAATGTATATATGTGGGCATATTATCAATTGTATTTCAAGCAAACATGAGGATAAACAGTGTTTAGAACCATTCTATAAGAATGACAGATTCAAATCGAACGATTTATTAGGACTTGAAAGCTTTACAGTGGCTTGAGTTCCTGAAATATAGATAGTTTGATGTCTTAAAACTGGTAATAAGCTACTGAAATAAATGAAACAAAAAAAAAAATAAAGCTGGTCACAGACATGTTGACAGTGCCGTATGACATGTCTTCCCAAATGAATGTCCATTTTGATAAGTTTGAGGCTTCATACAAAGTTGTAGCAGCAGCAACATTTACTTTTTAACCATTAAAGGGTTAACAGTGAAAGTGATTGAAATCATTCTTTTATTTAAACAGCAACAAGCTGCAATAAAACAGTCTTTTCTGTTCATGTCAATAATGGTTGACAGATGTACAATCAAACGTTACTGCTCTAATGGACATTTTATAACAGTTGCAGATGAACAGTTTTATGATTATTGAACAAATATGCTACAAGTACAAAGAAGGCAAAAGTCAAAACGGCGTTTTTTGTCTTTCTGAAGTGGCACTTGAATGATGTTCACATGTACTGTCAATTATACGCGTGATTATTATCTAATGGAGCGTGGATTTGGCCAGACTGCTGTGTGTTCAGTTAAAATGGACGCAAATTAGGTTTATTTGCTGATAGACTATAAATGTATGTGCTGCAAACTTGAATGTTTACTAATGGATCATTAGAGCATAAAACGGCGTTATATGTGTATTGGTAGATCATTAGAGGGTAAAACATTGTTGTATCTCTCATCATCTGCTGCATGGAAAACTTCGGCAATGAACATTCGCGACTGTCTGACTGGGGCTTTATTTCGGTATGTGGGACAACGGACTGATGTTATTAACAGATCACTTTTAACTTTCCCATATCTTTTTCACAAGGATGAGCATTCTAATCCTTAGAGAAAATCACATCTGTGATTAAATGAACAGAATCTGCTGTGATGTGAGTGGACCCCTGGTAAAGCAGGATGAAGGATGAGGTTAAATGTGTAACCATCAAATCGTGAGGCGTCCCCATTACTGCATAGAGACTCACGTATAATACAGGTTTGTTACGACCGGCCCTCTACGAAAGTTATCTGCCCAGGGTAGACTGCCCAGTGCAGCAGAACCTACAATTAACGTTCTCAAATTTGTTCAAAGTTTTGTTTTGTGGAATAAGTGGAAAACAAACGTTTACTGCTGTAGCAACTACTTTATTGTTAAGGATTGTAAAATCACCAAAATACATGAAAGACCTAATCATAATGTCATACATAACAAGTATAATTCCTACTACACAGATTGCTGGGCGACATCGTTTAAAAGCAAACTTTATATACGTTTTAGTCTCAAACGATTCCAATGTATGGAAAACAAACAATTGACTCCATGATTTACTGTTGGAAAACCCAGACACCAACCAATCGCCAACAGAATTCACCACTAACACCAGGAAGTAGACAATTTTACTGGTATTCAAAGTGGTATTCAATATGATTTGTCTGTGAATTAAGAAGTAGAAGTTAAGGTTTTAGTAAAACATGATGAGTTAGTGAAGGAGAAGAAATAGTCTGCAAAAATTTTCATATACACATTTGGTGAAATATTTTGGTTGGTGATGGCTTGAAAACTGGTAATAATCTACCGGTATTAATGAAACAAAATATAAGAAAGAAACATCAGTAATAGTGTATGACACTTCACACATTTTGAACCTATTTCTGATATTGCCAGAGAGGCTGGTGCAACATATCTAGAAATCCTTCACGGATGATAAAAGCATGAAATTTGGAAGGTTGAAAGAACACCTATTAATGAATATATAATAAAACAGGTGCCAAATAGATTTCAAGCAAACACCAGGAAGTAAACAGTTTTTATTTACCTGGCTGCATATAATGGATGACAGATTCAAATCAAACGATTTATTACTGATTTGAAAGAAGTACAGTGGTACTTCCTTATAGATAGTTTTCTGTCTTAGAAACACCCTATATTCTGAAATATCTGAGCACTCTATATGAAGCTGCTCACAGACATTGACCAAACTCTTATGAATGTCCATTGCGATAAATTTGAGCTAGTTTTAGGCTTCATACAAAGTTGTAGCAGCAGCAACATTTACTTGTTTAACCAATAAAGGGTTAACAGTAAAGTGGATTGAAATCATTCTTTTATTTAAACAGCAACAAGCTGCAATAATTAGGTTTATTTGCTGATAGACTATAAATGTGTATGTTGCAAACTTGTATGTTTACTAATGGATCATTAGAGCATAAAACGGCGTTATATGTGTATTGGTTATCATTAGAGAGTAAAACATTGTTGTATCTCTCATCATCTACTGCATGGAAAACTTCGAACATTCGCGACTGTCCGACTGGGGATGTATTTCGGTATGTGGGACAACGGACTGATGTTATTAACACATCACTTTTAACATTCCCAAATCTTTTTCACAAGGATGAGCATTCTAATCCTTAGAGAAAATCACGTCTGTGATTAAATGAACAGAATCTGCTGTGATGTGAGTGGACCCCTGGTAAAGCAGGATGAAGGATGTGGTTAAATGTGTAACCATCAAAAAGACCCTCTCAGCAGACAAATCATGCACCAGAAATCCGTAAGAGGTCTTTATTTTTTTAATGATGCGTCATACCGACAGTAGAACAGGTAGAATGCTTCTTCTCCATTGAAACTCCTCTTACAAACTGTGAAAAGAAACCAGCATGAACCTCCATAAAGAGACCACTTCTCTATCTGCACCATTCAAAATCAGTCGCTCAGTTGATCATAACAGAGCGGTTCTACTGTACAAAAAAGACAGAATGCTTTGCATTTGCAGCCAGCAGACAAATAAAAACACCACGATACATAAGACATGTTGTTTTCATAACGTGTGACGGTTAAAGACGCGTACATAACGCGCTAACACGGCCGATTCCTCCAACTCATTTCTCCGTCCATTCGTCTTGCGTTTCGCTGTGACAACAAAAGCTCCGGGCTGAACATTACACAGGCGAGTTACGCGCGTGATTTATGGAGCGCGTTATTGCAAGTCGCGGGGTTTGAAAACTTCAACCTGTGGAGGAAATGTAAAGCGTGTGTGGTGTGGACGCGGGGTTCGGTGTGATGAACGGGAGGTTTGTCTTCATTAGGGATCGTGGGTAATAACGTGTGATCAGCGTCGTGTTAACGTCTGACACTGAGCAATGGGAGGTTTACAGGGGAACCTGGATTACGAACCCCACGTGGTCGCTTATGTAGTCACAGTGGTCTCTTTGTTACGTCTGATTGAAATTGATATGTAGGTTGGCTCTTGATTGATTGATTGATTAATTGATTGATTGATCTATAATAAGTCCAAAACAATGATCGTTTAGGATTTCGATGATCAAACTTGCTGGTTACGGTTAGAACCAGTTTGCTTGACTTCGAAGAGAGGTATAAAAAATCCTGTTATTCCCTAAATGTTGACTTATGAGAGCAGTAACATCACGAGAGAGGTGATTTGTTTGTATTATGTGTAAATCTGAGTCAGCAGAGCTCAAGGTGAAGAGTTAGTGGGGTGGAAACGGGGGATTTATGGCAATCTAATGGTAGTGCAGGGCAACCGCTGTATAGAGACCACCTCTATTATAACAACAAAACAATAATCATTTAGGATGTTGATTAACAAACTATTTGATTTGTAGAACTTCTAATTAAAACAAATGTATAATATGACTACCTCTATGTGAAGACAAGAACCAAGTCTTATGGTGATAGAGCATTTAAAACACCAGCACCTAAACTATGGAATAAACTTCCACTGTCCATTCGACAATCCAAAATTCTTGTATCCTTTAAATCCCTACTAAAGCACCATTTGTTTAAGGAGGCCTACAAGCGTACATGAACATTTAGTGGAATTTACGCAATATAAATTATATTGTATTGTATTGTATTGTATTGTATAGACTCTATGTAGTTCCAAACCTCCATAAAGAGACCACCTCTCCACTGAGACCACTTGAGGCCGGACCACGAACTGTCGTACTAGAGAGGGTATACTTTAGAATTAGCTCGCGTGTGGATGAAAGTAATGATGATTGGAAGTAGCATATGAAATTTGGCAAGTTACAGCAAGTCAGAAAAAAGCTTTGTGGCTAAAAATCTCCATTTGTATTGTGTCGACCAGGTCCAATGATGATGTAGCCGCACCATTACTGACTTGGACAGCCCTCACAAACATCAGGATTTAATGCTTCATAGCCAGCTGTAAATGATCTTTGGTAGAAATTCTCTTATGGCAGGTCCAGGTTTTTAGAAAAGTGGGGACGCACTTATGTGATCTTGTGTTTTGTACGCGGAATCGATGGCGGACTTGCCAAAAACCACTTGGAAATGGAATATTTTGGTGGGAAGGGGGGGGGGCACATGTCTCTGAGACTGCTAGAGAAGTGCTCTCTATAGAGAGGTGGTCTCTTTGAGGAGGTTCCATGAGTCTCTGTATGTGACCAGTCGTAACCCGGGTTATCGTTACCCCCCAGCCAGTGACCAGAGTAAACAGTTTGATTTTCAACTAATTAATTAGCATGAAAAAAATTGATTTTTTTACACAACAGCAAAACAGTCTACTTGGCGCAGGTTGCTGTTTGCTGCTATGTACCATGAAGGAGCCAATTTTAGACAATGGCACATAGGTTATTTGTGGATGGTTATGTACATTGTAAATGTGAACTTTTTATCAAAATTCCATTCATATTTTAGTAAACATCGTACCTTGTGTCATTATTGTTCTAGCGACGCTGTACTCTCTGAGCACATTTGATCTATTTTGATAAGTGCACTTTTAATGACATGCATGATCATATGCTTTTAGATTGAAAATGATTTTAGGGGTCGGCCTTAACATGAATGTGCATTTACATTAGAATTTCATTTAGTTTTTGGTATGTAAGGTTGATCAACTTTATTGCATGCAAGATTTCCCTTAATCTGGGCCATATGACGACTGTGCATGTGATTTGTCTGTTTACGCTCCATGACTTGCTGTGGGAAAACCCAGACACCAACCAATCACCAAGAGAATTCAGCACAAACACCAGGAAGTAGAGAGTCTATTGTTGTCCATTATAAGCTATGCACTCGTGGTCACAACTAAAACTCAAATAATTTCTGTAATATGTGCCAACTTGTTGTTACTCTTGTACATTGCCTTATTAATCACAAAATGCGTAAATGCATTCTGAATATGCGTGATTTGGAAGAATTTGTCTTCATTGATAATGTAACATTAAGAATGTGCGATATGATATGATACCATAGTTCACATAAATAGAATTGCATATAAGATTAAGATATTTTATATTGATCATATACATTTACAAAATTGAAAAATCTTATTATCATAGCAATATAATAAAAGTATCAACACATAGTATATAACAAGTACTCTCTCCATTCGACTGACAGAAAGGTTCTCGTTAAAGTTGCTTAATCTTAGAAACAATATCACCATGGCAACTATTTGAAGGTTTTTTATCAATGCCTAAAGATAATTAAACGTCCACTGTTTGAAGTCCTTTGGGTCGTAGTTGATGAATCCGCCGATGGTGAGGAGCAGTTCTACTGGTCCACACAGGGCACGGGTTATGGTCTGAGCAACGCTGTGATTGATCTGATACAGCTCATGCAGCAGGTTCAGTCCTTGGAAGCGGTAGGTGTGCAGTATGTTGGTTCTGTCAAGGTGGGAGACGAGTTGCTGCAGTAGACTCCGTATCTGGGGTGTGATGTGGGGCTGGGTGGTCAGTGTTGCGTTCAGGGTGGATGCAAAGGAGAGGGGGAATACAGTAGTAGATTGTAATGGTGAGTTGTCAATACCCATCATCACATTAGATAACCATTGCATAATGACCTGTGACCATCTCACCTTCCTGACAGCACTAGACCATCTGTACACCACGTCCCACACAAGTGAGGAGTCCTGCGTACTGAGGTCACAGGCCAACTGGTGCAGTTTTATCAGCACGGCCATGTCACTGTTCATACTGTGTTTTGGGCACATCTGTACAACTTCCTCCCAGCACTGCCTTAGTTCCTCGATGGGTTCACAGAATCCTTGCATGAAGAGATGGAGGTCTATGTATGGAGGTATTCTGGTATGGTGGATAACGAGACAGGATCCGCCTCTGACAGCCACGTTGCTGGCATGGCACTGACCAAGGGACGAGTTGACCTGCAGTTTGAGCCAATCTCTCAGCTGACCTACATTCAACATCTTCTTCATTGGATCCTCAGGGTCAGAAGGACACTTGCTGGGGTCCCAGTTGTACAGCCCATTCATGTGTACATGTTCATATTGTTGTTTTTGCTCCTCCAGGTCCCTGTAAGTGTCCCATAAAAAACAGTATTTGTCCACAATCTTGGCGTTGTACTGAGTGTAACGGTGCCATGCACAGTAGTAACTGCTGAGCGCCTGGTAGACGGGATCTGCCGGGTCACTGTAGTTGCTCTGAGGATGCCAGCGGGTGAGACGGGCTATGTTGATGCTTGTCACAGCATTATAAGCAAACCGCGCCCTAGTAATGGAGAGCCTGACACGAGGTGAGTAATCCTGAGGCAGCACAATAAAGGATAGATCCACATTAGGGCAGTGGTTGTACTTGTACCACAGAGCGCTGATTGGTATGGATGGGACGGGCTTGTGAGTGCACCAGAACGTGGCTGTAAACTCTTCTTCTCCAGGACCACCCATTATCACCCAGTCCTCCACCCTGGGGAAGACGGCCTTGACTTTCTGCTTACACAGACTCAGCTTGTCTCTGATCAGGCATATGTCATGTAAGGCAGATAAGACAGAATAGTTATCCATAAACACTTGGTAGCAGTGATTGTAGGTATCAGCATATTCCTGAGGACTCATCCGTGCGTGACCCTCACTGATGCTTTGGGCCCCACTCACTGTGGCCGGTCTGGCTGTAGCAGATCCCAGCATCAGCACAATCACAAACACACTCATTCTCACTAACACACACATGGTCCTTCTGTTAAGGGCTTTTTTCCCTTTTCAATTCTTTATTCTTTATCCTGTATCCTCTTCAATATAATATCTAAAAATCTATGTCATACACAGAAGTTCCATATTTATGTTTTACAAATTGTAAACTGTCCTTTAAAAAGGTTTGTTCGTTTAACATTCTAATATATAAGTTATATTATTGAGATATCCAGTCAAATTTATATATAAAGTAGTCAAGATATCCAGTCAAATTTGTATTTAAACAAGTAACCAGTATGTTGTGTGTTCATGTGATTCTCATTTGAGAGGATGGAATAGATTCGTAGTCGCGTAGCTATAAAACAAGTAGCCAGGATGCGGTCTGTCATGTGATGTTCATTTGTCACCATCAGAAACCGACCAAAATACCGTCCATAACTAACCAGACGGTGAGGATGGAATAATAGATCCCAAGCGCCTGCATAAAAAAAAGGAGCAAGTCTCGATGTCGTCTGTTTGTGCGACATGAACCAGGACATAAAACCGGCCTCAGCTGGATTTAGAGGAAATACCACACACTTTTTACTACACTAGTAAAAACTGCATGGGATGACCGATTGAAATGGAACAGTTTGCTCACTTAAATATTGTAGCATAGTTATTCTGATAAAACATAATTAACTGTTGACATTCAACTGTGCATAATACTACAAAACAATGTAAATGAAACGTGCTTATTCACAGTCACAATTCCCTGTTATCTTGCTCTAGTGGACCTAGTGATTTACATTCACACCAGGTCATTGGCCTCATTGTCACACTTAATGAGAGATGCAGCAAAAACTAAGACCACCTCTGTAAAGAGACCAGCTCTATAAAGAGACCACCTCTATAATAGACGCTCTGGTGTCGGGAGCGAGTCGGAATTTGGACAGCGCGCGGTTCGTTTGAAGAAGCGCCTGGTGCCCAAGCCAAACAAGGAGAAGTGATGGGACTATGAGTCGCCTTTGCGTTCCCCTAACAAGCAAGTCCCGGTCCTATGGAAGCAGAGCAGTCAGGACACCTGGCCAGCCCTGCGGGCGTCACGCCTCAGGGGGTACGGCGATCCCGGTTAATAACGTGGGGGCGAGAAGTGCCGACCGAGCCCGGCCGACACGACCAACCCGTTTGTCCGCTGTTATGACTAGTCACCGTTTGTTGACTCAGCGGAGCAGCAACGACGAGAACGACAGGAACGAAGCTCTAAGAAGCACGCGACTCGTAAGTCGAGGCGAAAAAGCCGACGACGCTACGATTCCGAGAGCGACCCAACAGCGGTGAGGAGCCAGCGATTCCCACTTCGTTGCGCTTCAAAGATAGAATCAAGAATCTCCAGAAGTTCAACAAGCCTGATTCAACTCAGACTTGGTTGGATTTCCTGCTGCATTTGGTGAAGATCCTGATGTACAACATCAACGAATCAGAATGGGCAGGTTGACTGATAGATCGACTGACTGGAAAAGCGCAGAGTGCGCTACTCAATTTGACAGTGGAAGAGAGAAATGACTGGGCCACCCTCATGTCAGCGCTGAACTCGTACGTTCACACGGAAGTACCAGACATACAGGAATAAGAGGAGAACGCTGCGAACCCAAGAACCCTCCCACCTTGAATGAAGTGCGGCTGAAGGAGGTGATGGATCAGCAGAACACGGCGCAGTCGACAGGACAGGCGAACGTGGCTAAGGAGAAAACGTCAGGGAAGGGCGCATCGAACTCTCAGGGAGGCAGCTGTCAGAAATGAGGCACCCGGGAAGGAGCCTGCAGGAGATCGGATGGAGCCAGTCAGGGTCGCGGCCCGGACCGGCTGGGAGTGGACGATGGATGCTGGAAATTGGGTCAGATGGATTACTACCGCTACCAGTGGCCAGATGCGACCAAAGCAGAGTTGGAGTCGTGGAAGTTCCAAGCGCGTAAGCGACGCAAACAAAGCGGAGGTGGATGGATGGCGGGCCGCAGGCCAACATGAGGAAAGCCAAGGATGTCCAAGCCGAGGTGGGGACGGACCCTCCTTTCCCGGTCACTTCGCAGGAGGGAAACGAATAAGCATGGAGAATGGTCCGCGAATTCCCCCTGCTGGCTTGATATCTAGCAGCAAGCTAGTTGGAAAGCTCGTAGGTGATGGTGTGTTGCAGCTAACGTCTTACGAGGATTTGCCATGGGATGTTCAGGCTGACTCGGGAGCGCCATGGAGTTAAGCAGCACCGAGGGCGCTGGTATCTTGCTGTGCTGAGTCTCACAGGGACTTTACAAACACCAGGTGGCTTAATCCAGGGTCCTACGGCAAGCGGGCCTGGGGGAGAGCCCCACAAAATGGAGAAGGGAACCGGGGAGGCTGGTCGCCGCTCGCAAGGGGTGAGCCCGCTCTCCGGGTCTCGGGATTTTAGAACTTCGTCTTCTAGAGGAGGCAATGTTGCTGCAAGTCCTACTCCGCTGGGGGAGAAGCTCGACCCATGCTGCAAGACATCTGGTGATCTTAGCTTAGGCGCGGACAAGGTGAATCCAGCGACAGGCAAGAAGGATAGGCCAGGGGTAGCGCGGAAGCCGGGTGTGAGTGTCGTTCCTCCTGATGCACCAGTGGGCGACGGGGGACTCAGTCCTCGCACTCGGAGGCAGATGATGAAGCTAGAGCCGAGGGAGCGAGGAAGTATTTGCAGTTTGCGCCAAGATTCAACACAGGACGGGAGGCTTGGTAGTCCGGACAACAAAGAGCCAAGCAAAGGTGTAACATAGAAACGGATGAGGATTGAATGATGTCTAATTTTGTTTTGTTTTGTGGAATGATAATTTCAGTACTAAATTTCCGTAACAAATAAAATTTAACCCTCTTGAGCTCCTCGGGATGAGTGATTCTAACCTTTCCAATCGTAAAGCATGATGGGGAAGGTTGCGTGCCTGATTACGCAGACAGGCCACACCCTAAATTTGAGGATTAATTTAGGTCTGTATAATATAAAATGGGATAGCAGTAGTAGTGGTTCTTAAAGCTGAAATAATAAGGTGACAGTCAGTGGTTTGCAAGCTTGCAAATGTTTCATACATGTTACCTTCTGTCCTATAATGTACTTCTTAACCAACAACTACAGTTACCTGTAGAGTTTATTTTCATTATAACCACACATACAATGTTGTACAATATCATTATATGAAGCATTTGTTATAAAGTTGTTAGAATGTAATGTAATTCTTAATGGTACATTATTTTTCTTCAAAATACTGTTTTTTTCTTGCAACTTGCTTAAATGGCTGCCATGTTGGAAGCCATTTTGAAAAAAAAACGAGATGGCTACCCACATTAAAATTATTTTCTTGTCAGAAAACCTTTCAGCTTACAAAATCCTGATCATTTTGACACCAATATTTTGTTTCTATGTGTTAAACACGGGTATAAATTTTGATAGGAAATTGATAAGGCCTGCTTCTTCATTTCGGCTATAGGTTCTTTGAACCACTTACTGCCTTTATTTTGCGGAACCCAAAGAATTCTCACGCTTTAAATTTGTGCTTGTTGTCCAAGCATGAGTCTTGTTCTGTCACTGCCAAATACATTTCTGAGGCACATTTTGATTCCCCGTACTGAAAAGGCACAGTCAATTTTTTTATATCTGAATGTCCCCCATATGGCATTGAAATGTTGTTATGTCTCTGGACTCTTCTGCTAACTGTATTTGGTGGTAGCCCCATTTTAGGTCGATTTTCGAGAAGACTTTGGACCCATTTAGTTTTATCATTGCATCTTCTACTGTGGGTATAGGGAAACGAGCCCTTCGTATCGCTTGATTTGCTTTTCTCATATCTACGCATACCTGACCTCTCCACCAGGCTTTGGAACAACCACTAATGGTGAAATCCATGTCGATGAGCTTTTTGATTGCTCAATAATGCCTTTCTCCAATAGTTCGTTCAGTTTTTCATCTACTTTCGTCCTCAATGCATACGGTAGCCGTCTCTCTGGTTGTATCACTGGTTTTATGTGGCTGTCTATTGGTATTTGAAGTTCTATGTCTTTCAGCTTTCCCACTCCCTTGAAGACATTGGGAAATTTTGCTTGCGCCTTTTGTACCTCATCATTCTCTCGTGTTGATGTCTGTGCCACTCGTAATAAATTCAGCTTTATTGCAGTATCTCGACTGAGTAAGCATCCCGCGTCATCAGAATTTACGATAAGTATTTTTGTTGGTGTCTTCCTTTCTTTGTGACTCACTATGGCATTGAAGGCTCCAAGAAGTGATAATGGGTGTCTTGTACCGTATGTGTACACTTTTGTGGTTGCATTAAAAAGGTTTCTTCTCTTTAATTTTGAATATGTATTTTTGTCAATTATGTTGACAGTTGCACCACAGTCCACAAGTATTTTTATTGGTTCATTGTCTACATACACGGTGATGTCACCTTTACCAGAGACAGCGAAAGCGTACTCAAATTCATCGTCAGAATTTTCTTCAATGTTATTTGCATATTGGCTTTTCATTCTCTTTGCTGCATTCGGTGAGGTTTGTCCTCTCTTATTGCTCATGCAGACACGTGAAAAGTGATTCATCTTTCCACAGGTTAAACATGATTGGCCCATAGCGGGACACGTTTTTTCCCCATGAACATGACCTTGACGTCCACATCCTAGACAGTTTGTAGATTTATTAAAGCTTACATGTGGTTGTTGTGGATGCCGGCTTCCTCTGTTACTTTTAGATGCATATTGACGCCTACTGTTGTTGCTTGCAAATGCAATGGTTTGTCTCTGTTCATCATGATCATCTTCCTCGGGTTTAATATTGCTGACACAGTTAGCTGTATCCACCACATTCTCCATTTGCACTGCCTGCGCTTCTGCCGTCTCCATAGCCCTAGCTATCTCCCGGGCCTTTGCCAATGTCAGTTCGTTTTCTCTTAGTAACCGCCATCTTAGTTTTTTTGAAATACACTTGTCTAGCAGCTGGTCCCTTATGGCATCATCATCCGTGTACGTATCAAAATTGCACGTTTTAACAACTGTCTTTAGTCTAGTCACATAGGCATCGACCGTTTCTCCTGGGTCTTGTGCAGTCTGTCTAAACACATATCGTTGAAACGTTACGTTCTTTTTAGGACAAAAATAAGCATCTAATGCTTTTAATGCTTCCTCATACTTGTCCCCCGTATTCTCTAATGTCTCGAAGATGTCTTGTATGTCGGGGCCGCCCAGGTGTAGCAGCAACGCTCGTTTTTTTGGCGTCCTTTTTCCACTGCGTTTACAGCTAAACAGTACTCCAGACTTTTCTTCCACTTTACCCATCTTTGCCCCAGTGTCGTTTCTTCACTAATGCTAAATTGTGTTATTGATGTCACGTCCAGATATTTGGCCATCGTCGTCGCCAATTTAATGTCTGTTATATTGTAAACTCGATGTATATTCACAAACTTTATTGGACATGTTTCTCGTCACGTAGCCATATACAAACTGAATAAAAACTGCCCTTCCGGCCGGGGTAATCCTTATTTCATGCCTATTAAGTAGGTAGGGAGTAGTCATTATTTAACAGACATAATAATATACATACAAATAAATCACTTACATTGCAAATCCATATTAATACAGTAATAATCATGGTGAAAAATATTTGATGCGTCCGTGTGAATGATTGTGCATTTTCAACTTTATCCTCAGGTTTACTCTCATTTTCCTCAATAGGAAAATCATAGGATTTCATTTTAGAAACCCTTTTTGTAGGAAAAAAGCCAACTTTTTTATATAGATGTACACAAAGATAGAAATGTAGCTTTAAAAGTTTATACTTTCTTACTGTTAGCTTTGGCCAATTATTAAAGTGTCAACTGTTAAAACTAGACAAACAAGCATGTGAACATTGATCTATGGCTATGAAGTGTAATGCATATTAATAATGGCTACATCATTTTACGAGGTCCATCTATCAGTAGAGATGGTGTAAAATCATGATTTTGAAATCACACTATCCATTGATTAAGAAGCGTAACTAATGCTAGCCCCTTTATAAATGAGTGTCCATGTATAGTTGTTCGATTCCTTTTCAAATGTTTACAAAGAATGAAAATAGGTAAACATGCTTCATATGCCCCACATAGTTTCTTATTCACGCGGTTTAGATGAAATATCCTGAAATCCATCATTGCTATATACATTTAATGTTATCACATTATCAGTATTCTCTTCTTTTTCTGGACTATTCCTTTCAAAGCGAGATCCTTGCTTCCACCCCACTACTTGTCTTGTAAGTTGTAACAAAGTCATTAGAGTAATAAACAAAATAGGTCCATACATAGTCACTTCAGGAATGCCTTTGTCATAAAATGATGCATACAATGGAGCAAATATAACTTGTCCAATGGTGCTGCTACCCAGTTTTGCCAAAAAGAAAGCAGTAGATGTAACTATGACATACTTATCAGTCCAAGCAATGCAGCCCGGCCAAAGAGGGGAAGTAAAAAATGAAAATGTAATGGCAAAAATGATGAAACCAATCTGGTCACTTTTCCCCCAGAGAGCTAATGCAAGTCCATTTACAACTAAGATTACTAGATCAATAGTGAAAATAATCTGCACAGGAACCCAAATTGACACAACCCCTGAAAAAAGTCTTCCAGTAAACCCAGCAAAGTAGGATATTTGGATTAGAGTTATAGGCACAAGTTCTAGGATGAAATAAGTCCACGAAATTGACTTTTTTCCTTTTAATTTCATAAAATTGAAGAGGCGGCAAAACTAAATGTGTCAATAGAAAAGCAAACCCTGTAGTCAATATAAGTGCTCCAGGTATCAAAAATGTAATATGTATTCTATAGACAACCAGATGGTACCAGCCTGGACAGGATTCAACATAAGGACTAGGGACTCCATTGATGTATAAGATATAATTGGTTATTTGCCAACAATCAATGACCCAGCAACCCAACTCACCACGGTTTCTGAAATTCTAATGCAGTCTGAGCTTATCAGAAACGAACTGCAATTGAAAAGCATAGTAGGTGTGATGGATCAGGCCCTTTACTCAAAGGCAACTGAGATTGTTTGGAAGCATAGAGAACTCTATTCCAATGTTGTGTTGAGAATGGGGACTTTTCACACAATTTGCAACGCATTGTCCGTGATTGGGAAAGTGTTCTACTGAATACATATCGGTTTCACATTCTGCAAAACCATTGGTAATTTTGTGGACAAGAGACAGCAATTTTGACAACACGCCCGGAGTACCTTTTGTTGCCAATCATGTGGTGCCAGTGTTTCAGTTCAACAATATGAAACAAAAACAAGACAAGCTGAACTAGATAGTGGGCCCCCGCCCTCGAAATATAGCAATGAACGTTTATTCCCGCCCTCAGTTCCCTTAATTAGGACTCAGTTTCTTAAATTATATGTGAGGAC
>JAGTTF010000261.1:0-16954 GCA_019095985.1 Streblospio benedicti
TGTTTATCAAAATTCTTTGTTATCTATTTTATCTTTTGAGAAAGATAAACATCATAATGATTAAAGCTTGTAATATCAAACTACAAGTAATGTTGACTACTTATTAGGACTCAACTTCCTGCATGCCAATTACTTCTTTTCAAATTCCGTTGAAAGTTTGCAAATAGTATATTCGGAGAGACAAATACATACATGTTATGGTTACATGAAAAGGTTATTTACAGTAAAGATTGTTCATTTATGTCCTCTAAACAATGTGCAATTGCAAACGGCGCAGTGATCCATTTTTCAATGATAGTTATATAAATATTCTCAATGCTGTGGGGAGAATAATGCTAAGAGGGAGACTTAGAATGTCCCAATCAGGGTGTCTCCATTTAAATTGTAACCGTATATATAGATAATAAGACAATGAAGAAGTGGCTCTAACGTTCAGGTGTTTCTATTAGTGAGGTGTTCTCATGTTGAGGCATTATTCTACATACATATGCAAAAGAAACTACTCTCGAGATTATGTTTACTTTAATTATTTTTAGTTGATGAATAGGGTTATGTATGTGAATGACGTTTTCATAGTAAGCAATGCACATACTTGCATTGACAGAATGTGTCTCTCCCAATCAGTGCTAGGTATATAAGGTAATTATTGTTTCCATATGCATGAAATGTTGTTAACTTTAACTAATGTTTATTTTATTTCTGATAGGAAAGCAACAGTCCCATTGATGCACAAATAGCGGAACCTCCAAGTAAGCTGCCTAGAACGGAGAATCTAAACACAGTGTCTGGACAAGATGATGAACTTCTGCCCCAAGCTACGGCTTCTCTGGCCCAGAATAAAGAGCATCTCCCGCCAGATACAGAGCCTTTAATACATGAAAATGAGTATGCCAATCCCTTGCAGTCAAGTGTGCAGCCGAACGTTATATTATATACCACAAAATTGAAAATAAATGTTTTAGCCAAATAATAATTAGAGTCAAACAACCTGCCTCCCTCTCAGATAATCAACTCGTCCAGCCATCTGAGAGGGGGTAGGTAGTTTTGTTAGAATGAATATATTACTTCTGAATATTTTCAAAATAAATATTATACTGCTAGTGAAGTACAATAAAGTTATGATGTAAAACGTCAAAAACAATTTGTTCCACAAAGTTGAAAATAACTATTTTAGCCAACGTCAAACGACCTAACCCCCTCTCAGATAATCAACTGGTCCTATCATACCACTTCTTTTGACCAATCGGCGCTCTTCGTTGGACAGGTTGTAAATATTGTAGTAAAAGTGGGCGGAGTCTAATTACTACATTGCCCATATTTGGAAGGGGTGATATGGAATATATCGCCATCCCAGGCCATCATAAATACACCCTGGAGTGTGAGAAAACAGTATGTGAAGAGGAGCATAGTGGATTTTGCAGCACGGAATATCATTGTGATTTATTTTCGTCTGTACATTACACTTCTTTATTTTCAAGATAGTCTCCAAATTAATTGTATTGTATTTGTTAACATGGGGGATTCTGCTCCTCGCCGTCTGATTCCACCGCTAGAGGCAAATATGGAGGTCCTCCAGCAGGGAACCTATAGATTCCTAAACTAAGTATTGCCCCATCTAATGTGCGTTACTGTGTAGCTTCTCTCTTCCTGGGCTGGGCTAGCGTTACACCCAGTTAATTTTTAGCCAATTGGCTAAAGAACTAAATTATTCTCTAGCCACGTATCCCAAGGCCAAAATTTCAGTATTTTGAAAAAATAGCATCTTCATTCATATTGCCAATTTTTATGTATTTCCAAGCAAAAATCTATTTAAATCAATCAACATTGTAATAATAACACAAAAATCATTGTTAGTTTCTCTGACAATATTTCTATTTTATATATTTCAATGGCATCTGGTCAATGTGTTTAATTTCGGGAACAGCTGTGAAAGTTTTAGTTCATCTTTGGCACATTGCCAATTAAAGTGTGGGGTTTTAGTTTCATATTCCACATTTCTATTAATAGTATGAATAAAAATGCCTTTGATGACAAAACCTTGAAACTTGGTTTACAGTTTACATTCGAGATGATCATGAATTTTCAATTTTTGCTAATTGCCAAGTAAAGTATAGGTTTCGTGGAGCAATTTTAAGTTTTTTTTAAAGGTTTCATTATTTCTGAATTACCCCCTTGAACTACAACCTTCATGCTTATGCAATACATTAATCGCCCAAATGTCAACGTTGTGCTATCGACGCCGTGTTCTTTGAACACTTTTGATCTAGTTTCTAAGTTTGGCACTGACCTATACACGTCTCCTTTCGAAACCACAAACAAAAACAACAATATACGTCCACGCGGTGCAAATAATTTTTTTCATGTAAATAATGCAAATTTAGTTATTTAAACCTTTACGCCACATGCTCAAATTTATATATTGTCTACATGTATGCATTAATAAAACAAAAGCTTATATGAGTACTAACAATTAAATGTACATATTTGTCAAGGTAGAATTCTAATAACATTTCAAGAAAATATGTTACCCTCACATTTTATCATAGTGTGCAAAACTATCGCTACCACCCCATAAAGTTCCCTTCATTTTACTTGTCGAAAAGTGAAAGACCCGCACTTTGTGTCAACATTTTTGAAAAAGCTGTTTTCCTAAAGCATCTTGGGTTGCCTCTTTTGTTTGGAAATCTAAACTTAAGAAAGCTTTTTTCTGAACTTTGTAGTTATGGCTCTTGAAACCACGCAGAATATACAGAGCTTACATTTATGAAAGTTTATTTGTAATCCCATGACAATTCTGGATAAGTAAATTTATCAAAATAAAGAACCTCTAAAATAGATTAACCAGGGCACTCCACTTCAAAGTGGTCGCAGTAAAATGGTGTGACTGTATGGAGGTTCTTAGTGGTCGGTTCGGGACCACGAAAACATTTTCTTATCATAGAGAGGGTCTTTTTATTGAGGTGATCTAAATTGCGAGTTTCTAGAGCTTGTACAAATAGTGCACGTAAACACATTGCTCTTCAAGAGTGTTACATTTAATGCTGATCATTAAACTAACCAAAAATAGGATTGTTATTAATCATATCGATAAATTCTGTGTCAAGCACGGCATTGATAGTTTCCACAAGTCTGACTTCAGCACTGGTAAACGTCAAGAGCTCCTTGTCCATGACACTGACAATCATTAATCTCTATATCACAGCCATTTTACTTGATAGATGTTGACGTGATACAATTCAATGACACAATTAGACGGTGGGCCAAAACTCCATTTTTTTGAGGAATTGGTATCAAATTAGATTAACAGGTGATTTTATGAAACCTCATTTGGCTGTGCTTCGCAACTATTTATGATGTCCATCTAAAAGTGCTAGATTCATAGATTTATCATTAAAACTCACACTGATGTTAAAAACTCACATTGGTTTAGGTGTATATTATAAACAGCTAATTGCATTACACCCATAAGAATACTTAGTTCCATGTCAATAAAATGTAATTATAAACTGAAACTTTTCCCATCAATTTAATTACATTGCTTACTTTGCTCGTTTCCGCGATCTTTTTCCATATGACTTCTTCGATGCAAAAAAATACAGCTTATTTATGATTGTTTGTTGTTCCACATTCATAATATTATTTGTATTCTGTATTGCCTGAACCACTTCGCGGGCACATTTTTCTTCAAACATTTTATCTTTGTATTCATCTATCACAGTTTCTAAGACACCAATTTTGATTAAATGAGGCTTTACCTTTTTCCACGTTTCTTCAAATTCTCCATCAGTGAGCTCAGGTGGATTTTTGTGAAATAGGTCATTTCTGATATCACGTATTGATTCAATGGCATTCTTCAAGGTTTCATCTCCACTGGTTAATTCACGACCTTCCTTTTTTAATCTCAGCAATATTTGACACACTGTGGTAATGTCTAATATCGTATTATCAAACTTACTCTTGGAGGCAAATTGTTTCTGGACGTTTTTGGATAAACTGACATGCTTGCCTTTGAGCTGTCCTAGAATTTGGCCATCGAATAACGCATCTTCCAACTGCTGATGGTTACGATTAAATGCAACGTTTATGAGAGAAAGAAGTGCATTTTGAAGGCTTCTCGTTCCTTCATATATGAGCAAAGTAACTATTCTAAACCAGTTGATGCAATACAGATTTATCTGGAGTAAAAACAAATGTACATTTACATTAAAACATCTGAAAAAGCTGAATGTATGTTTGATTAATCCTGGGTTTCTTTATTCATGAATAATTAGTTTGATATGACATTTGAAATTTTGCACTTTTAATGAAAAAGTCTCGCCAAAATGGTTAACATTGGTTTCTATTGGTATCCAATTCTTTAAATCTGAAAAAGCATTTTGATATGACATTTGAAATGGCTCTTTTAAACAGAAAACAACAACAATGTTCTTACCACTTCACCTGCAGCAGAGCCCACAGAACCTGTGCTTGAAGCGATGGATGCAATGGAAGTCCGAGAGCGAGCTTCCCACCTATTCTTCTTAACCGGCAGTTGACCACCCAAATCTGCTTGACCAATAAAAGGACTTTCACCTGAGGGAGAAGACAGTATTCCCGAGTCTTCTGCTGACAATTCAGAATGCTCAGAAAAGGGTTCATTGCTCTCATAATCCGTGATCCAGTCATCGTTCGGTTGTGAACCAGACGCTCTATTGCATTCCTCTGAATCAAAATCTGTCTGTTTTATAGATGTTGTACCTACGTGTTCATTTCCATTGCCATTGTTTATCGCTTGTCCTCTTTTCGATGCTAATGGCACAGGATCCGATAATGAATGGTCCATATATGGCATTGAAGAATTGGCAGCTTTTCGTTTTGAAGCACTTTCTGACTTTTCAAAAGCAGCCATTGCTCCTTTTCTCTGATGCACATTGGTTGACGTTGAAGTTTCCTTCAATTTATCCTTGAAGTCTTGCTTGCTTGCTGTTCTCTGAGATTTTGGTATTAGCGCTTGATTGATTTTGACACCACCCACACCTCTATTGTCCTTCTGAACTCTATTTTCATATGCACCATCTGGTTGAAAAGTACTTGAAGTCGGGCGTGGACAACCTGGATATTGTCTCTCGACACACGTCTTGGCAGTGGTCTTAGATGGTTCATCTTTTTGGCGGTAGGCGCCTCGTAGATTTTCTTCTGAAGAATAACAGGTGGATGTATTTGGTGGTGAAGATGCTTTGCTCTGCTCATAATAATAACGTGGTCTTTGCTGTTGGTGTTTGGCCTGTCTTATGCTAGGGTGGGTTTGTTGACTGTCAACCTGAGAGGCAGGCCTCGGTGAAAAGGAGAGGTCACGATCTGACGATCTTGGTCTCTGATTTTGGCCTACTTCTATAGAATTTGCCAGGTACAATTCATTTGGCCGTTTGACTGCTTTATGGATGACATCAGGGGATTGAGTGCTATTCACTTCATTGCTGGGTTCAGGTACACTTTGCAGATTGTTACCTCGGCTAGGCGTACTTCTATATGAATACGAGCGTTTGGTTGATGAGGGACTAGGAGACCTGCCAAACTTTGTCCTCGAACACTCTTGATTGATAGTTGGGCATGAGGAATGAAGTTCACTTTTACGATGCATTGAATCAGCACCTTTTTTAATATTCCAATTTGGAGAGTCCAGTCTGGCCACTCTATTGCTGGCTTTAAAGTCAGTCGAATCAGAAATCTGAGGTCTGGTACCACCGTGATTGTGTGGTAAAATCTCTCTTGTGAAAATCCGGGTTAGACTTATGATGTTGAAAGTTGATGTTTTCTGTACTTGATATTTTTGCAACATTGGAACTTTGGAATGAATCATGAAGTTGAATGCTCCCTGGGTTCAGAGTTGGGACACTCTTGCTTTGCTGATTCATCAAATTGCTGGCAATCTAATGAGAGAAGATAAACTACTATGAAACCGGTGATAGACAATTACCTGTATATTACCAAATACATTTACGTTTCATGTTATTAGACAGCCAAATTGACTGCCCTTTGGCTTCACACTTAGTTTTAAAGAAATATGAAGCCAGCATTAAATCGTCAGTTGGAGGAAGTTTCTGTGGCCCGCTTTCTTACTAATTAAGTTGTTACTTGGTCGGATGCCTGTATACATAAAGCGAATGGTAATTATGATACGTACATTAGAACTGATCGGCCCCTTTTCCATCAATTCTTTTACCAATGAAAGATAGAGAATGGTGTAGCCTTTGGCATATTGTCTATTTTCCTTGTTACAAATATCTACAAAAAAGAATATTCATCAATGAAGCAAACTAATTATTGTCTGCCATTGTGTGCTGTTGCTTTTTGTTCCACACGAACCAAATGACCAGGCAATATGATTGGGGGCTAACTTTTTATTACAAACTGAGAGTGGGCATAAATGTTGTCCAAGTAAACTTATCATAGCACAATAACACATAGTCACATACCATCCGCAAAGAGGAGTATCGGAACTCCCAGAGTGTTTTGAAGGGTGTGGAAAGCATTCGAGCTCCACTTTGATCTTCACGATCAGCGATTCTTCTAAATCCTCTTCTTCTAAATCTAGTTCTGCTATCCTCATTTGAGCAGTCCCAACAGTTTTCAGTGCGCCTGCAATCTTAGCATCTTCTAAGCTACAAACACAAATTGATTGTTGAAAATTACCGAATATTGAAGCTGAATTAGTCATATTATTGTAACCGGCGTTGATTGGTCTTTTCACAATATATTATCATAATGTTTCCATCCCCACCCCACCCCGTGTATTTCTCATCTATTCCCGTCTGTAAGTACAGCTTAAGGGCATTATATGGACATTATTGACTGTCTGACTGGGGCTTAATATATTTTACCAGCACAATAACACACACATTTTTGCCAGATATTAATGTTTCTCTATTTTGATCATATGGTTGCATAATTGTAATAGGAACTACTAAAATTGTGTACCAGACAGGCGTGGACGATGCAGACCATTTCACATTGCAGAAAGGTTCTTCTGTCAGGACAATATCTCTAACCTGCACAAACAGAACATTTGTCAATAAGAACTTTCAAATAAGACCACCTCTGCCATCAACACATTTTCGGTGTCAGGGGTGATACGTTAAACTTGGCATTGTTTCAGTTGATTTTAAAGACACCGTTCATTTGATATGGAGGGGTTTGCTTTATTGAATGAAAATCTGTGGGGACATTCACCCAATAAAGTATGACATAAACTGCTTGAAAATGTGCAAAAGGATGTTTGTGATTTAGATTTTCTGAAAGAATGTTTGGGGAGTGTTCATAAAGTACTGGTCAAGGAGGGTCGATAAAATGGTTGGGGGGACACCAGAAAAGTTTTAACTATGCCCGGGGCGGAAGAAACTTTTTATGGCACTGAGGGAATTTTTTTTGTAACTGAATATGCAAACAATGCTCGTTCTAAAGCCCCGTCCACACCGCAAGGACTATATGCAACGCTATACAATGCAACATCGAGCAAAATCGTGGGGCGGTGTCGTATGTACTTGTGACTTGTTGCGTTGGTGTGGACAACCCAACGTGACGGACCGTCGTAGCCTTGTTTACGTCACGAAGTGGTACTTTAAACACAGCTCTGGTATTGTGTTGATCGACAAAATGTGTGTGCTCTAATCAATAAGATTATGTACTGTACCTACCCGTTTAGTTCATGGAAAGATCGCCAGGATCAAGGCAGGCTTACGACTAATCGTCGTAGTGGTGTGGACAAGGGCAGGCCCTATCGTAACCAGAAACATTTAAGGGGGGGGGGTGTACCAAAAATGTTTTAACTACCTGCTAGGGGGGGTCAAGAAAAGTTAAAACCATTGAGTTTGGAAAATTACCGCCCCCCTCCTCAGTACCTTATGAACACTCCCTTAGCACCTGAATAAAAACACCTCCCCTCCACCCACACAACCATTCTCCTTGACCCCCAACTGTTCCAGTTTCATACCTTAAAATGGTCGGCAATTTGCCTAAGCATGCTAAGAATTGGCATAGCTTTCAGCTCAACAATATCACTCGATTTAACCAGACGAATGACCATCTAAAAAAAGATCAATAGCCACTTTTTAGTGACATAGGTCCATGGACCCCAGCATAGTCAGGGGGGGGGGGGGCATGGACATTACACTATATTAACAATACAAACACCATTCTCATGCATAGAATATAAAACAGGGTTAATTAACCATACCCAGACAAGGGAAGACAGTGTATCTGTTTTAGGCTGAATTTATACTCTATTACGTTATCACTTCACGTTATTCAAGTCAGTTGAAACAGTCATATGCAATTACAATTGAAATATTTTCACCAGATTTCCATAGCTTCATTTGCTAGTAATCTAACCAGGAAGTTGTTTTTATTAGCTGGATTTGGTTACGTTTGCATTATGATAGATATTTTATTCTATTTTCTTATCTATTTTACTATTGTGACATGTTATAATATACAACATAAGTAACATATTAACAGATAATGCACAGACTTTTTTCCGTCACCTTTACAAACACAGAACAAAGTCTACCGTACTGTAGTTTGTTGTAATGCAAACTATTCTAAATACAACCAATCAAAAATAACCTTTAGAATTATTACTGACAAATGAAGCTATGCAAATATGGTAGAAATATCTAAATTGTGATTCCGTAGGACTGTGTCAGCTTATTTCAATATTGTCCAACTTTTCTGATCCCACTCACCTTTTTTTTTTTTTTTTTTTTTTTTTTTTTTTTTTTTTTTTTGGGGGGGTAGCTGAACTTGTCAGATAACTGTTGTGTGTGTGTGTGGGGGGGGGGGGTTACTACGCTATAGTATTATTTTTTTCAAATAATAAATTCTGTTAACAATTGTCCAGAAATGCAATGACTATATAAAGGACTTTTGCTTTGATTAGGGGAGGGGGGAGTCACTAAACTTTTTAAAATGTTGATGGTGGGTGGGGGGTCGCATAAAATCAATTATCTGAAAGTGGGAGGGTACTGTACTTTTTCTTCAAGCCCCCAAAAGTGGACCACCCCCCACCCCCCGGCATCGTTATTTATGATCGTTCCCTTAATAATTTCAGCATCAACCTAGCTAGCATCAACGAATGATATTACAAATCGCACACACATCAACATGTTGCATCAATCTTATGCAGTACATATATCTAGCGTCTTCTTCATGTGATGAAGTAGGAGCGGGGTGATCAGATGTGGGGGGAGCAGGGAATTGCGGAAACCCCAACCCAGCAGCATGAAAATAGAATATTTTTGTGGAAAAGCACGAAATGGTGGGATGTTGCCTGGCCCCTGCATCTCCAGTAACTGCCTGTGCAAACCATGCGGAGAAAGAAGAAACTGAAGTACGGGGTGATTAAAAACAAAGGTAAGATCAACAGATGCATTCATAACGTAGACCTATAGTTAGGAAGAATCTCTATGTCGAGAAAATGAATGTTTTTTGTGTGACTAATTTAACAGTGTACACGTTGTTTTGTCTTCGATGTACATGTATATATAACATTGCATTTTCTTTAGTTATTTTTAATTTTTAATTTTAAAAACCCCACATCCCATATCTACGGGGGGGGGGGGGGGCTTTGCCACAGCTATCATATTTGAAGTATGGCTAGCTATCACAAAAATATGAATCTGCATCACATCACACGGCATGCAATCAGTTAACACTTGATTTTAATTTTATTTTACCCAAAAAACAAGGTTCGGCATGTATGCACGTTTCAAGCACCCTGAGTTTGATGTGTGATTCTAAGTTTCATGTGATGTGTATCTTAGCCATACAACTGAACACCATGTGTTTATTTAGCAATTGTTGGGCCTATAACATTCACAGGTAATTTTTAAACTCTTTTTTCTTTCAGTAATGAACTAAGTATAACATTCACAGATATTTTTTAAACTCTTTTTCTTTCAATAATGAACGAGGTATGGAGCACAAGAAACGACCATGATATAATCTGTCATTGAATCGCAAGAAGAAAAGGATTGTGGATGAAAGCAAAGAATATGATTCTGCCCCAGCATCGGAAGAAAATTCACCTACCAGCCAAGTACATCAAAAGGGCATTTAAATAACACACCACAATTGATACTAATCACAGTGAACTAATATCTACTCCAGCAGCACAAAGGTTGATTGTTGGAGATCCTGGTGCTCCAAGGAACCAAGTGGGTCAACAACAAAAGCAGTCTACTCGGAGACTTTTTGATCTTCACAATCGTGAAATTCATGAATTTTGGAAGCAGTGTGAGAAGTTGTTGCCAGCTTTTATAGAAAAGCTATATCAATATGGCATGCTGAACGATTTCATGTCCTTCATGAAGATGGTACGGGAGGCCAATTTTCCTATGGAGAATATTGCTCTCAAACTCTTTCTAGAGGTCTGTCATTGGTACAGCTAAGATTCAACAACAGAAATGAGATATTCAAAAAAGACAAACCAGTTCTGGTGGGCTGGATACCGTATGTTTCATGGCCAGTTTATCGAATTCATGTCTGGTGGTAAGAATGAAGGGGACCTTCTCATGGAAGAAGCTGAAAAGGGATATTATGATCCTTTGGAATCTCAGCCCAACTTTGCTGTCCCATGAATACAATCTTTGCAGAATTTCAGAACTGAATTTCCACTGCCGAAAGAACTGACACCCGGACTAATCGAAGAGGCCATTGCCTTGCGATCATCAGAAACTTCAACCTCATTCATATTATTAAGTGTTGCCAGTAAGAAGTGGTCTTACGTAAAGTGCTGGCGATGAAGACCTATTTGGACATGAAGATGGTAAGGCATGTGCAGGAACGTTTGGTTGAGGAGCTAGCATCAGTTGATAGCTTATAGAAAAGTATGCAGATTTGGAAGAGCTAAAGAACTCTGAAGAAAGTGTTGTCAGCTCAATGAAAAAAGTGGTGCTAACATTGAGCTGCGGCATTAGAAATTTACAAAACATTCCGCTTGAGCAAGAGATGGCACTGGAGAAATTAAAAAAAGTTAGCAGGTGAGGATTGGCGCAAATCCAAATATATGGGCCATCAGCTCTGTGAAAGCAATGGTGCATTAGATTCAGATTGCTATCACAAAATGTCTCAAGACAATACAGAAAATCATGGAAATTTGTGCTGAGATACAAGGAAGTAAGGACTTCGTTGCTTCTTCCATAGTAGATGCTTCACGACAGGAGAATTGGGTACAGCTTAAGGAACCTTGTGATATCAACAAAGATGTGACACTTAGAGTGACAAAACGCTCTTCAAAGGCCTTGGGTTAGCAACTCTGAAGGAACAGCAAGGTCACTCATATATGGCTTAGAGTGACCACTGATGTTTTATCTTTGTCTGTAAATTGACCCTGCGCCTATAAGTATGAAATACATTGAACATGAGGGCACATTTCCACTGGATTCAGACACTAGATCATCAGTACACCACACCAAACTTGTTTCACCCTCCACCCCAAACCTTGCAACATATAACTGACAAAGAAAAAGTCATTTTTCTATGGGCAGACTGCTCTAGACTGACTGATTGCATGCATGTGTGCTATGTGCTGAGAGCCTGATGTATACACTTTACATACACATGTCTGGGTGTCTCCAAAAGCTAGAAAATACCTATTTACATGAGCAAAATTTCAGAAACATCTGGGGTTCTAATTTTTTGCAGCCGATAGCATTCAAACTGGTCCATGTCAAGATAAAAAAAATGGCTTAAGTATAAGCAGATATATTTCCATTCTCAATGCAAACAAAATCAACCATTATTCTCTACTTAATAGTTTGTAGGGATCGATTGTATATTGTGAAATGGATATCTATTGTCACTTACCACGCCAAAACTGCTTTGCACCCACGCCAAAAGCTGTTTCACACGCCAAAACTGTTTACTCATTGCATGCCGTGAACATTACTCACAACTTAGCATAGCTATGTTCAAGCTATGTTCTCTTTTATAGCTATCAATTATTAAAAGAATACGGACGCCGATTTGTTGGTCGTAAACGTCGCTATTTGATTGATTATAAAGGTCGGTTTAGGACTGTCAGTGTAATTATAAGCTGTTATGACGTAATACGTTCGATATGCGACGTTCCGCGTTTCATTTGAAGTAACGTATACTACGTCATTAATCAAAACCTTGAAAAACAGTTCCCAGATATTTGTTACTAACTCATTACATATAAGGTATTTTTTCTTAAAGTTAGATATGCAATAGATTCGGAGGGAAAAAATACATGTATCTGCACTTAAATCGAGTATGTTTTTTAGTCTACCAATCCTCTTATTAGCGGGAAACTCGCACTTGCTGTGTCGTCTTCCGCGTTGGGACAAACGTCACAAAGTTTAGCAAAAAAATTGAAATCAGCTATTTTGAAGTTATTTGTCGTATATCTCCCTCTTGCAAGGTATGTACTAATAGGATAGATCACAGGGGCAATTTATAGACTAAAATATAGAATATATTCCAGGGATAGACTTCAGTATGACAAAGATACCGGTAATCAGGGCTGGCTGGTTTGAAAATCTACTGGTCGTTCACATATATTTCGGTATACACGAAATATTGTGTTTTTCCTTTTCATGTTCACTATCCAGCATCCGTTGCTATTCCTGCTAAGGGACCACATTCAGTATTTAGGACAGGGTGGGGTAGGAGGATTTTAGGGCGGGCTATGAAATTTTGTCACAATGTTTGGAGGGGGGCTATCAGTTTTGTCACACTTTTGAGGGGGGCTATTAATTTTTTCACAGAAAGTTTACACCTATTTTATAGATTCTGAACTAAAATTTACTGCTTTTGTATTATGGATATCCATCAAATAGGATAAGGGTTACCTGACAATCATTGCATTAACTGTTAGTGGTGGTGGTCATAAATTTTTATCACATGAAATTGACGGGGGTGACCAATTTTTTCACAGAGATTTGAGGGGGGGCTATAAATTTTTTCACAGCATTTTTAGAAAATCCTCCTACCCCACCCTGTCATAAATACTGAATGGCCCCTAAAACTATATTTCACAACCTAATATGTCCCTACAAACTAAGTAACAAAAAGCTTCCTTACATTTGTCCCTACAAACTAATAACATTTTCCTAGTCAAATCGGGTACCAGAATGGAATCCCGGCTCATAACTAATTTGTGTCAGTGAACTGCATATCCAAATAAATTGAGTATTGTTGGGAAGATATTTCTCATTCTTTATCACTATCAAAACACGACCTACACATGATATGTTAAAATATACAGACCATTTATCTTGAAAAATGACTGCAATTACCGCCATCTTTGACTTTTTGACCGGATGCGTTGTGATTACGCTCAGGCGTGAACGGCCAGCCAAATTGTCTTATGTTATAACTGACACAAGTGTCGCTATAACTTTCAAACGGCTCGACCAAATGTCTTGAAATTTTGTAGAATTACTCCACATATACAATGCTCTGGCATCCTTAAATCTAGTAATTTAATAATCACTGGATCTTTTATAATTAACATCTTAATTAAGTATGCAAATACACCATGACGTCACAAGCTCCGCCCCTTTGTTTACATGTCTGCACGGTGCCTATGGTGGGACTTCTGCACTACAGTTACGTCGGCCGTATGACTGATACGCACCCTGTTCTGTGCGCTCTCTTTGATGTTCATTGATTTTGGAGCTTTTCTTAGTAGTTTAATAAAATCAATAGCTTTTTTCCTAGAAGTAGCAGGTGTGCTATATTCATGAACATATTTGAAGTGGGTCAAAACTAGTCCATATACGGAATCCGTAGCAGTATAGACAGTCCTTATACAACATATTTTTACAAGGCAGTTCTGGAGGTCGATATCGACTGAAAATACATGCAAAAGACTGGTAAATCTTGTTACTACGAGCCAAAGTGACTACATGCGAGACCGTTTGTAAAGACACGTAAAGATAGACAGAAAGATGGACAAACAAAAGTCATGTGGAGAGATGATAAAATAAATGCTATTGTTCGGTCGAACTGCCGCATCCAATATACGTATCGGAAGAAGATTTCAACAAGGATTCCATTGGTGTATACCATCTGTTTCTAGCTTTAGAATTAGTCGTGTTATTTAACAAAAAACTGATCATCTTCAAAGTGTTTTTGCCGGTAGCAGCCATGCGCATGCGCGCATGTTAATTGTGCATTTTTAATGAGCAATAGGTCATGAGTTCAAATGTGACGTCATGGTGTCTATTTGCATATCTAAACGGCTTACTAATTAATCTAATTATATAAAAACTGGATTAATAAAAAAAAAACAAAGCATGATGATTGATTGATTTATTAGTCTACTATACGTAGGCCAAAGCCCGGTGGAAGCAAACCATCCTTACCACACTAGAAAATGGCCCTTTAGTGAACGGCCAGTAATTATTGAGGCTTAACCCTCTTGACGCCAGGCGTAAATTTACTATGATACCCCCTCAGTGCCAGACACGCATTTTTCGTGACGTGTTATTCACTGTGGGGGGCTTCAATTGTCATAGTCGAAATATGATCCTTTGTAGCTCTTACGTTTTTCATCAGAACATTTTCACATTTACACTACACATTCAGGAGACGGTCTAGTTTCTTATTTTCACAATTATAAATAAAGATACATACAGCATCAGGTTCAATTTTGACTATTTCGAGAGATCTCCGATTCATTTGACAACTAGTGGGCCAATTTTGAATGCGTTAAAATCGGTAGTTATTTTAATTCCAGCCACGTTTTATCCAGAATATGCACGATAAACAACACAAACCATCCATATTTCATAAAAATATAATTTTACTTACAATATTACGGACCAAAAACGTATTCAAACAGTGATGTCTTTATAATCTTGAGCTTTGACAGGTATCAGTCAATCTGCCGACAAAAAGATCATCCGTTTTGATAGAAATATTAGATATCCGACGTCCACACTTATTGGGTAGTTTGCCAAACGCTTTATTTGTGATCCGGAATCCAAGATACAATAATATGAGGCGTGGATGACGAATAATATGATATTTCTTCTTCAAATATTTCTATTTCGTCACAGAATTGTAGATCTTACCGTTTTGGACCGATTTCCGGAAAATCAGCCTTGCGCAGCGCACGGCGCTGCAATAGATTCGTAGCGCACTCTTGATAAAGGCTTATTGCATCATTTAGCAGTTGTCAAAATTGTTATGCCGGCGATTGAACCTGAGAATACCGCTTTCAAGGCTGAAAATTCGATGTCGTGATATGACCTTGAAGTCTAGTTTCACATTTCATGTTGGATCTCAAAGCAAAGCTGGATTCTCAAGGATTTCAGTGATGTATGACAAGCCATGGTTTTGCCTACGAAAATAAGAGTATTTCAGGGCTCAAAATTGCAGCACATAATGCGTGTTGGGCGAGTAAATATTCGTTCTCACAAATAGAATTAAGATATTAACACTATGCTGCTTGTTTCCTTCTAGAAATACTTCGAAATGTCAAGGTAAAGTTGTTGTTGACACACAGGAATTTGAGACTAGAACCACGAGTATTTGTTTACGAAAATGGCAGACAAAATCAAACTGGTTTTTTTCTGAAATAAGGCTCCTACAGGAGCCCACGGCACTGAAGGGGGTATTTACATTGGGCTCCTGTAGGAGCCCACGGCATCCAAAGGGTTAAATAAGCAACGAGTTTAAAATAACATAGTTTAACAGGTGATGAGTTTCTTGACTCAAGACCAAAACAACTTATGCTCCTCGTAAAATTTGGCATTCATAATGTAAATAACGTCAGAAACGTTAAAAAATCGAATACTTATTTTTCTGCAGTAAAGTTGACAAGGAAAATTCCCGTAATAAAAATAAACATGTAAATAACAAAGGTATCATAATAGTCGAAGATTCGTACTGTATGTCCACAAGGTTGACAAACATAGATTCTGGTTAACCCATTCGGTGCCAAATAACGATCTAATCGTATCTTAAAAGCAGCAGATAAACTGCCAAACAACGATCTTATCGTTGTACATAACACAGTGGTAGATTGCCGACTACGATGATATCGTTTCGTGTGAAATTCAAGACATCTGCCATTTGACAGTTTAGAACATGCCACTGATGATCACTTCGTTTGCAGGAATAAATGGCTGTAATTGACTTGAAATTTAGATAACTATTTGTACAAGTAATTGAGGAACACTCGGCTGTAATTATTTTCAGTTTATGATTGGTAAAAACCTCACATAATTGATTTATTAGGCAAACCATGATATAAATGCAACAAAGTCGCCATTACCTGTTTAGAGCTGTCACGTGGAGAAATGTTTAGGCTCATTTTTTATAAGGGCACATTGTAATATTCATAAAAAATATATCACCATGAAGAGATTCGCCTAAGGATTATCATAGTATAAATTATATAAAGATTAATTGACTTTCCACATCACACAGATTTATTACTTCCAAGGAAATTTTCTTCTTGTGAAACACACTGCAAAAAACGTGTACATATAACGACCTCCCAAACCTATTGGTCATTTTAGAAACTAAAATGTTGTCTTGAATATTTTTATGCAACACAGGATGCAAAACAATTTTCTTTGCATTATAGTTTTTAATTTGTTAAAAATAGAGTAATTCTAAGGGATTTTACGACAGTTTGAAGTGATAGCTGTGAAGTTCATGAATGAAAACTTTGAACACGCAAAACGTTTTATGCTGCTGCTAATTTTTGTTGGCTATTGAGCAGGGAAATTGGTTTGGCAAATTATAGTTGATATGAGTCTGGCATCCAAAGGGTTAAGTATACATTATTACTGTGGTAGGATTCAGAAATGAGTAAACTCCATTTTTCTTGTATACCGAAAAATATGTGAGCGACCAATACCAGTCCTGCCGATTATTAGCAGGCCCTGACCTAACCCGAAAATCCTGTCCTACATTTCGATAAATCTTCATTACAGATTTA
>JAGTTF010000262.1:0-18470 GCA_019095985.1 Streblospio benedicti
GGCCCCCCAGCCCAGGGCCTTTTCCCCCAAACAAATCCCGAAACCCCTTCCCCTTCCCGAATAGTCAACCAAAAGGGGGGGCGACCAACATGGAAACAGGCTCATACTTGGCGACGGTATTCGCGATCAACGCCAGATTTTGCTTAACTTCGGGGATTTGCCGCCGACTCCAAATATAATCGTGGCGACGAATGCCATCCACGTCGGACATGCGGTTCGCCTTCTTCGGGCATGTACAGGCGAGACGCCGCAAAGGTATTCTTCCGACCAATAGTCGGCCGTCATGAAGATGCCACCCGTCGCGATCAGCCCTTTTTTTGACGAACGCCCTTCTGTCGTTAGCGGAAGTTGCTATAAGATTAAACCCCTTGCTTATTGGATTGGCTCCGCAATTTCTCGATATAGTTCAATTCGATTTGGGCTGTTTTATCATTCGGGTTGATTTCGAGGCATTCCTTAAATTTCGCCTCGACTTATCCAGTTCCCCAAGCTCAATTAAAAGTTAAAGCCCAACACCTCTTTTTGGCGCGGGGACAACTCCGTATTTTTTAAATTGTTTGGGGGCTAAAATAATCAGCCGCCTCTTCGGACTTCTTAAAAACTTCCAAAGCTTTTTCCAATCCGATTTTACTTGATATATATGCCTAGTTCGGACAGGTACATGGAGTTATACGGGAACAGGTCGATAGCTCGGAGCAGGATAATCCTTGGGCCAACTCAACCTCATTAATCTTGACCAAAGCGTAACGCGATAATATTTTGAGCATCCGAACAGACGTTATCGAAAATAAGCGCGGACTGCCCGCTTTTGTTTTGCCGTGCAAAATAAATAATCGTCTCTGCCGGAGTTCTTGCGGCATAGTATTTTATCGTCTTGTCATTAAACTGCTCGTCACAAAGTTTAATCGCTTGGTCAAAGTCAATCATTGCTTCCTTGGGCTGCTTTTGAAACAATTTTTGATAACCACTTTTCACCAAATTCCAGATTTCAGGAAGTAGCTATTCTTTTGATGGTTTCGGATTGCTTAGCCTGCTTTTTAGCTGGTTTGTCGGCGGGCTTCTTGGCAGTTGCTCGCGCAACCGAGGGCAAAAGCACTAGGAAAAGAATTAGTAATTTTTCAAAATATCTCCTTTCGTTGAAATTTAACATGATCTAACCGAACAGATCTCCATAGAAAGTAATTTTAAATTTTAATGAAACTCGGGCAAACAATTAATTAAAGCGATGATCGTCTTTTGTTTGGCAAGATCTTCGCAGATTTTTATTTCGATCAGTTGCTGACAAACGGTGATTACTTGTCTTTGAGGGCAGAGTTATGACGGACCTCGATGGGCGTCAGTGAAAAGTTTCGAACGGCATTTCGATTCCGGCGGTTCGAAGCGCCTCAAAGACTTTCTCCCTTAACTCGAATCTGGTTGGAATATGTGACCGTTCGTCGACAATCCAAGCACGCATTTCCATGGAAACGTTATAATCATTAAGCGACGTAACGACCACCTCGGGGGCGGGGATGCTGAAACCTGCTGTCCCCTTGGATGGTTGAAAGCGCCGTATAACGTACCTTGGAAATATCTTCAGTAACGGCGACGGTAAATCCAACATCCAACCGAAGATTTGGGAAGTTCGTATATGAAGCGACCGTTGTATTGATGATCTCGGTATTCGGTATCGCCAACATTCGTCCGTCGACGGTTACCTAACGCGGGTTGTCCGTAGGGGTAATCGATTGAACCTTTCCGTATGATCCTCCTATATCTACAAGATCACCAATCGTGAATGGGCGATCCCACAAAATAAAGAAACCCGAAATCATATTGGATAGAGCGTCCTTGGCGGCAAAACCCATCGTTAGCCCAACCACGCCAAGGCGGTCAATAAGCCGGATAATATCAACCCCAACCTGACCCAAGGCAGAAACAATGGCTACTGAAAAAAATGACCAGCTTCAGTGCCGATTGAATCAAGGCTTCAACCGTCTCATCCAATCCCCTCGACGCAATAAAATAGATAGGGCACGACGTGCCACGCGCCAAAAAAAAGCCAAGCACCAACTAATATAATTAATGCCGAGAATACCTGCGGTATCCATAATAGTAACCCTTGAAAAATCGCAGAGTAATTAAAAGTACTTTGTATTTGTTCCCAAATGGTATTCATATTGTTTGATATAAAAAACTGTTTTTTGCGTCTATAATTTTCTAATATCGGTATGACCAAAATTGCCAACAATCGCCGGAGCTCGGTGGATTAAATGGTCATTTTTCAGTGCGGCGACCATAAATAAGGCGAAATCAATTCTTCGTGTCAAATTGCTCTCCAACACAGCGTCACCTACATGCTCACTCCAAACGGGCAACCCCTGACTTTCCCCTCTCCAGATCACTTCCGCGAACAACAGTCCATTTGGTTTTACTGGCAAAAATTCTCCGGCAAGCCTCTTCCTGATCTTCCAATTCTACCAATCTCAACAGTCTGGCTATAATCCCGAAAAACTTTAAGCATGACTTTTAATTTCAAGAATAAACATCTTTTCCATCAAGGCTAATATGCCAGCCACATGAAAAAATAAGGCGCGCGTGTGGTTCGCTAAATCAAAACTGCTTGAGCTGTTCCCGAGGAATATTGCTTAACGCCCCATGGAACCAAAACTGTCAAAACACCGTCACAAATCGAAACAGCTCGCCGAATAACCTCACGATCATTCGTAGCGCCGGGAATAATCGTGATTTGGCTTTTTAAACTCGTCAAGCTTGGCCACGCTTTTTCCCTGCAAACACCCACGACTTCATAACCGCAATCCAACGCGTGTCTTACCATGTATTTACCCAGCTTGCCCGAAGCTCCAATTATACAAACTTTCTTCACCGTTTATCCCTCCAAAAATTATTGTCAATTTGATTATTTAATAACTTAAAATTTTGCACCCCATAAATCTCTTCGAAACTATTTATAAGTAATCCACTGACCATCTTATAATCCATTTATCAACTGATAAAAATTAATCCCAATGCCATAATCAAAAGAAAGTATTGAATACTATCTTAAACTCTAGCCTATAAAGAATCATAAAAATTTTACCTGATCATAGTTAAAGGTCAATAGAGCAATAATCATTATTTGTTGAATTGAAAAATTATCTTTTGACTAAAAAATTTCCATATAAAGTTCTGAAGCCATGTTTACTAAACGAGATTAAGTAATTATCCTACAGTTTAATCAGAGTATAGAGCTTAGCGTCAAAAGAGATTGAGTGTTTATAGATAATTAAGCCAAAAAATTTAGAAAGTATTCAGATTAGAGCGGATAAGAATCTTATAAATTCATTTTGCCGTCGGGTTCCGTGCCGCCTTTTTCTTATTAACATTCATTGTATTATTAGCCATGTCCGACATTATTTACATTATCCTTCTGACAATCTTAGCTGGTGGCTGTATTCCTTAGGAGGTTTAATCGCCGGTTTCAAAGCATTTTCATCCGCATTGGCATGAAAAGAGCTCAGACATTTTATCGCGCTCGGTGGAGGTATTCTTTTTGGGGGCGGTCTCCGTCGTGTTGGTTCCGGAAGGAATAGAAAGCATGGATGGGTCGCTGTTTTCCGTACCATTGATTTTTTGCGGAGGACTATTATTTTCGTGATCGAGCGAAGATTAGGGGGCTTAAGCGGCGGGAGTCGCCTCAATTGATGGGGATGATATTGGATTACGTGCGGAAGCGATCGCTTTAGGTGGGGACGATGGCTCAGGGGTCTAATTCGCACCCCCCTACTGGCTTTATTAATTGGATTACAAAACTTACCGGAAGGATTTAACTCTTATCGTGAGTTGAAGGCCCATAATCACAGCGGGAAGAAAAACGTTAATAATCATGACTTGGCTGGTGGTCTTAGGTCCGATTGCGGATTGAGTGGTTATTTCCTGCTTTCTCAAGAACCGCTTATCTGGGTGCCATCATGTTAATCTCATCGGGGGTAATTCTTTATTTAATTTTTCAGGACATCGCCCCACAATCAAACAAAAAATCATTGGGCTCCGCCTCTTGGAGCCGTGCTCGGTTTTGCCTCGCCCTCTTCAGCAAAATGTTGATTATCCACGCATAAAGTAAACTCTTCACCAGTATGGATTTAAGCCTCCAATTAATAGAGGCTGGCCAAGCAATTAAGAAATTATACGTCGTTTTGGTTTAATTCCTTTTTCGATGGCTTTAATAATCTTGTCGCTGTCCGGGAGAGAGGTGACAGAAGAGAACCATTCTTGATTTCGCCATCTCGGCCGATCAAATATTTATGGAAGTTCCACTTGGGAGAACCGACAAACCCGACTTTGTCCGCCGCCCACGCGAAAAACGGATGTTTATCACTGCCGGTTACTTTCTGCTTGCCGGTCAAGCAGGAAATTTACTCCATATGACTCGGTGAATTCTTTAATATTTTTTTCTTCATCTGGTTCCTGTCGGCCAAAATCATTGGAAGGCACACCAATGACGACCAGTCGCGATCCTTATACTTGTCATGCAAGGCCTGCATTGGCTTGTACTGAGGGGTAAAAGAACAGAGGGAAGCAGTGTTGACAACCAAAATTACCTTTCCCTTATAGTCACTTAAATTTACGTCACCTTCCTCAATGGAATTAAACTGGAAATCAAAAGCATTTTTGCGGCAAAAACACCTGTCGGTATAACATAGTGCTAAAGTAATGATCATAGTTTTCTATAAAAAAACCTCGGTTTATGGAAAAAATTCGATTTGAATAGAAAACTATTTAACGAAAAAATGGAAATATCTTTTCATAAAAAAAAATTTGGTTAATTGAAATTTTAATTTATTAAAACAACTCAAAAATTAATTCTTCAATAATATGAACTAAGACAATGGCGAAAAATTGACTCTAGCTTCTGCAAAGATTATTTCAACCAACATCCATCGGTGAACAAATTTCCACCAAAGTCCCATCGGGACATCGAACATAAGAGACTAGTTGGCCCCAAGGCATAGTTTCGGGAGTTTTAATTCAACCGCTCCGGCGGTTATAGCCTTGGCATGGCTCTCAGCAACTTTATCGGTTACCAACGCTATCTCCATGCCAAAGTGGCTTATCGGAATGATCGGCGGCAATATATCCGGATGGAAAATTTGACTTGCCGAGTTCATGCGAAGCAAAAGCCAGTGTTGTTTCCCTGTATATAATTCGCCATAGTCGCCGGACTCATGGAGAAACCGACGGAGTCAAGCCAAAAGCCGTCTCAAAAAAAGACAATGATTTTTCCACATTGGATACATATATAATGGTAAACTAATTTCATTGTAATAATCTCTAAAAGTAAGTGTTTTTAGCTAACGTATGGAACAAGTTATAATCACATCTTGGTTCAACTCGTAATTTTCGCTACCAATTACGTCATGGCCTAAAGAATATTTTCCGGCGAACAGGCAATTTATCATGCCATTTTATGATTTTGGGATCCAAAGAAAATAAGTCCTTATCACTTAATGTTTCATCGCCAATCGATCCAAGCTAACAACTCTGTAAAGCGGACTCTGAACGGGCAAATACATCAGTTAAGCAAGGTATTTAAGTGGCTGTAAGATAAAGTTCGCCTTTTTACAGAGGAAATCGAATGGGTTTTTCCATGTCAAGCTCAAAAGGCATGATGCTAACTCGGGCGATTTTTTCAGTTACACCGGGAGATAAAAGTAGCCGTTATGCTAGTCATTAATTAGTGCGACTTATCACAGGAGCTTCCCAATTTATGTTCGGGGGCATAACCATTGAATTTAGGTTAATCTTGGGCAATTATATTACGCTAATTTGGAGCTTTTTCCTTGGGTGAATCATTATCAAGTGATTATTTTTGTATGCTGAATCACTTTCAATAAAGATTTTATTAATTCTCCTACCAAAAACTATGGCGTTTATTGATCATGTAGCTTCCATTGACCGCTCAACCGACTGGACAACGCGGGCGGTCAGAGCCATTCAGGCCGATTTTCAGCGATCGGCCGATGCTTTTAAAACGCAATTTGGTAAGCCGTCGATTCTAGAAATCCATTTTTATCTAAAGGACGAATCGACTCATCGAGCGGAAGCTTTAAAGCGGATTGGCAAGGTCGTTATTTTTTATATGGGCAGGCAATGGGCGAATCCGCGAAGGTACCGTATTGATCGAGGCATCGTCCAAAAAGCACCGCTATTGCCGAAGCCTATTTTGCATCGATTAATTGATTTTGCCATTTTTGCCGTTCTATCCAGAAACGACAAGCCTGTCAAAAATATAGCGCATATTGCTTTTACGGAGGTCAGTGTGTCAAAGTTCCATCAGGAGAAATTTAAATTGTAGGCTTGGCCGAGGAGCATGCTCAACGTGCGGGTTCGCCATACGGTGGTATTTATCTCGATAAGTTTACATATGCTGAACGAGCAACCGTTTGGCGGGGTAATAATAATATTAACTAAAACTTTTACAAATGGCTCGAGAACCCTATAATCAACCTAAAGTACTTTGTAACCGAGGCGGTGCAGGAGGAACTTCGGCCACGCTGGGACGTTACATTCGTTATAATCCATCGTTGATGGGACGTCGAAACTTTGTAATTGTTGGATCCCAAAATTCGGTTTTTTCGATTACTTTATTCCGGCAACGAAGAAGTTAAGACTGTTTATAAGTTTCAGCGATCAAGGGAATTAGCACGGGTCGAACCATCTTTCAGCCGAGCGTCGTCGATAGAATGATGCGAATACCTGACGCCGCGTCGATGGCTACGTTGGCTTGGTTAGAGAAAACTTTGGGGCGCAAATACCAAGACAAAAAAGTACAAACGTTTACGGAGCACTAGGTTAATGGCCGAAATGAAGGAACGCGAGAAAGGGTAGCGTCGTGACGATGATTTGTGACGTCGGAGAGTTATTTGAACAGCTATTACAACCTTGATTATTGGATGAAAAATTCCGAACCGAGGCGACTACTTACGGCAAATTGAAGATTTCGCTGTGCCAATGGTCAGTGATTTAATCACATTGAATCGTAAAAATTTCTTTCAGGTGTTGTCGAAATTTACCAAACTTTATAATTCTAATTTTTTATCCCAACATTTTTAAGACCAAATAAAAACTTTAATGAACGAGAGTCCTTTGGGACTTTTCTATCATTTTTCATTTTGCGCTAAGGTATGCCCTTTTTGAACTTTTTCCTTAAACCCAGCCCAAGGGCGCAACCTGAATAAACCCGGTTATCCTTCAGCTAAAAATTTTTATCAACTTCAGCCTTCCCCAAGGGGTGTTTCAATAATAGCTCAACTACCTCGCTTCGGACGCAGACTTTGTTGACCCGGATTAAGGATGTCCCTGAGACTTTGCGAGTACAAGTGCGACAGGAATCCCAACAATAGTGAAAAACAAACCCGATAACAGAAAAAACAGCCAATACGGTAAGGATAATTCCAAACGGTAGATAAAGGATCATCACGATTATTAAATATGTCTTCCATAGCTGATGTTGTTCAACATTCATAAGATTTACTAACCTGCTGACCAAACGGAGCAAACAAAATTTTGCAAACTCCCATCAATCCCAAAACCAATCAGACGCGACAACTGTTAACGTCAGGAGAAGCCCAAGAGATATCAAATAGCGTGGAGGAACCCAAAAACGGGAAGTGCCACAGAATATTACCCTAGTGTTTTCATTGTCTAGGGATTATGTAGGTTAAAAACTATCTTAGATTGATTAAGAATTATCATAGCCAAGATAGATGAAAAAATTTATATTAAATAATGGAAGACCAAAAATCTACTCATATATTTAATAAAACATTAAATTATCTAGTAGAGTTAAATTTTAATATAACAATCCACCCTTCTTTACCTCTACTATATCTTCTAAGCAAAACACAGCAAATTATTGAGGATAAAATTTTAATATTCTTAGGGTTTTTAATATTGAATTTTTAAATCTAATTGACAAGAATATAAATTCAAATATAATAAATGCCTTCAAACAAAATTTAGCTATTCTGAATATGATTGAGCACGGAAAAATTTTTAAAAATAAATCAAAGAGATTAGGTTCCAGGACAGGAAGACATTAAGTACGGTATAGAATTAGAAGAATATATTAAAGTAAAACCTAAAAAAAAAATTTTTATTAGGCAAATCCATACTAATGAATAAAAGTATAATCATTAAATGTTTCACCTTCATCGAATAGGTCAGAGACTTTTATTCAATTATATTTTCTAGATTTTATGATAGTTTCATAAGATTATATAATTTTCCTATCTTGATTTAAAAAAAAAATAAAAAATCGTAAAAATTTAGGTTTTTGAATATCAAGAATGTTTGACATATTCTTTTTTATCTTTATAGGCGGCAGATGATTTTTTATATATTTATGTTTTACGGCTATCAAATTTCTACATTATGACGGATTTTCCTCCTGTTTCACTAACTCACCGACGCCTCTTGCTTATCCGCGAGGAGGAAAACAAGGCATAACCTTATGGGGCGATATTCGCTCAAACGGGATCAACGATTTTCTAAAATTCCCAAGGGACTGGCTCAAGGTAGTGCCGTAAATGGATACCTAAGGAAAGAGGCGTTGGAAGCATACATTAAAATGCAAAGGCTGCCGCCAAAAGATAAGGTCAAGTTAGTTATTGTATCCGCTTAACCCTTCTGGCATCAGAAATCGATTAACTCACCGTAAAGAGAAAATTAAAATGTTGACCTAAAACTCATCAAAAGATCCTGTTGAACTTTGGTCATTGCGCGCCAGTCGTCGATGTCCGGTCCTTCGGGCCACCATTGGGGAACTGAATAGACATAAATAGCGTTAACCCCGAGGACTTTAACTCGGGTATGGCTCTTAAAGGCATAAACTGGTTGAGAAAAACGCCGCCAAGTATGGATTCTGCCGAACCTATGATGATCCAAAGAAACCGGTCGAAAAGGTTATCTAGAAGAAAAATGGCATTGGTCTTATGCCCCTCTGGCCAACGCCCTGACGAAGCAATACCTTCGGGATATAAAAAATTCCGATATCAGGGGTTTCCTTAATGAAGTCGCCGCGAAGTGAAGGCCATCGAGAACTATGTCGGCGGTACCTCCAAACCTGCCAAAATCCAAAAATAGCTTAAGGTTTACCCCTCTCCTATACTTCCTGAAATTCCTTACTTTTGAATTTTAACTTATTCAATTATAAGATTGTGTTTTATGATAGGGCAACTCCAAACACAATACCCACGGAACAATCAATTTATTTTTGGGGCAGTCACCAACTTTGGTATGGTAAAATTATAAATACCTATCAAGTTTTCTCTTTTCAGTAATGTTCTATTAAATCCAAATTATTGATCCAGGGAAATATTTGATGAGTTTTAAAGATTGCGAGATAAAGGAACAATTACTCGAATTTTAAGCATGATAGCTATATATTCGTTAATTAACGGCGCCTGGATTTAACCTTCATTTGATAAAATCATTGTCAAAAACTTGGAGCCAATTTTTTCGATAACAAATATCCTAAGTCGTATCATTTTTTATTTTTAAGCATCGTCTTGATTGGGATAAGCTCTGTAAATTTTAATTTGGAACTGATACTTTGAAAATTATCCTGACCGATCTGGACAGAGAAAAATCGAATCCTCGCAGGGTGTCACTTACTTGTGCCGCCCGCCAGACGGTGATGCCCGCCGATGTGGTGTTCAGCCAGTGTAAATCGTTGTTGTCCCGGGCCGAGGGCGTGATTGCTTCCTTGATTTGACCGAAAGAAATCGCATTGGATTGAAAAATTTCTCAGGTATCTCAAGAGCTTGCCGGCTTCGAATCGATCGATCTTCCTTAAACTGCTTGAGAAGGATATCTCAGATAATGACGGATTTGAGCTTCTGCTGAAGAAAAGAGTTTTTTGTGGTGCCGGGTTCAGTCGGTTCGATGGATGGAATCGAAGGTTTCAACTATCTGGTTAAGGAAAATATTGCCGAAACCGAAAGAGGACTTCGCCGGGGAAAATATGGAGCGGTAATGATTACGACCTGCGCTGGAAGGATAACCCGGACAAAATTACTTCGCCCGCGAACAACACGACCGGAAGTTGAGAGTTTATTATCGTCCAACAGTCCCACTCTGCTGGCGGGTATGGCGATGAGCGAAAAACCCGGCTCGTCATCCGCCATTTGTCGGAACTCGCCGTCAATGTCTGATTGCCGATCCTGAAGCAGTAACCTACCGCCTGCCCGACATAGACGGCAGACCGTCGTTGTTTTCGACGATATCCATGAAAAGCTTGACGAAACCGGGTTCAAAAAGATTTTTTACCGGGTTTTTCGGACGTCACACCCGATGGGTGGCCACCATCCGCAGCGGCTCGGATTATGAAAACACTGAATAATGCGATTACTGATAAAATCTGGGAGGATGTTAGCCTTACTTGCTTGGTTGGTCGGAGTCAAAAGGAAGCGAACAGCCTGAATGCTAAATTTCAAATCAAAGAAAACCCCGCCAAGCGTAACAAAACTTACCAATTAATCGGATACTACTTTCTGCAGGGTGCCATCGACAGGTGGCAAAAAATATACGAAAGAATGGAAGATACCGATCGGGCAATGTTAAAGTCGGTTTGTTCGGCATACAGGATGGGTTTGCCGGCAGTGATGACCGCATTGCGAAAGGTGTCGTTTTGAAATTTGCCGAAAACGGTTTCCCCGAACTCCCCCCCTTGAGTCCGTTCAGGCGCTGAACGGGTTGTCGCACCTAAGAGAGGCATATGAGGGCCGGGGTTGGATTCGTATCAAGGAAGATTATTTTGTGGAGACGGAACCGCTCCTGCTGGATTATGTCGTCGATCGGATTTTGAATTGGCGGGGATCGGATATATTAACCGATATTGGCATGAATTGAGGAGATCATCGAGGCAATGCCTGCGCATGAAAGAGCAAAATTGATCCTGCGGCGAGAATTTTTTCATTGGTTGACCCAGACAACGCCGGATAAAGGAAAACTTGGTGCGGATTTATCCGAGGTGATCCCTGAAAAAAACTGCTCGGTTCGGTTAAGTCGGCGGGTTCTATGGCGCTTTCGTTGTTATGGTTTTAGAGGAATCAGGACCTCAGGGACTTACTCCGGAGAAATTGTCATCAACGAATTTCACCAGGGGATATCAGGTTTGAAGAATTGACGGGGCAGGCGATAAACGGCGGGCATTTACAGGAAGTATTCCCCAATTGCAATAGTAATTTCTGGAAAAGTCGGGATTACGGCAGGGATATCGGGTTTGAAGAATTGACGGAGTTCTGAATTCTTTGCTGGAAAAACTGACAGGTAAACGTATGGCGGATGTTTATATCGCCAACAACTGGATTACACTTCTTTGCTGGAAAATGCAGGAAAGTATTCCCGATTCACGATCTCCCCAAACGTGGTGACTTACAATTTTTAGTTCTGGAAAAGTCGCCGGTATCTCCGACGTGTTCACTTACAATTCTTTGCTGGAAAAAGCGGGTAGTCGAAAAGAACGGGACTTGTTGCTCAAGAGGATGTCGAAGCGGTATCTCCCCAAACGTGTTCACTTACAATTCTTGCTGGAAAAAAGCGGGTGTCGCGAAGAACAGGACTTGTTGCTCAAGAGGATGTCAGACGCGGGTAGTATCTCCCCGAATGTTGTGACGTGGTCACTTCTTTGCTGGAAAAAGCGGTTAGTAGCGAAGAACGTGGACATGTTGCTCAAGAGGATGTCCGAGGATGTCGAAGCCGGTATCTCCCCAAACGTAGTCACTTACAATACGCTGATAAAAGTTCAAAAAAATATAACCGAAGCAGAATATTTCTATGAGAAAATGTCGGCATCAGAATTACGAGCAGACATATACTCTTCAGGCTTTGGTGAAGAAATCACACAATTTTCAGGAGGCAAAAATGGCTGGAGCATTTCAGGAAAAAGAACTTGCCGATGAATGAACATGTTTTCAAAGCTCTGGCTAGGAAAGCAAGATCAACTGAAGAAAAGGCGGAAATGAAAAAGTCTTGAAACAGACATCAAACAAAATTACAGGCAATGGAACAAAAGATAATCATTAGCTTTCCGGGGCTATGCCGATTTAGAGTTCCCTCACGCAATAGTTTCCGAGCTTGGGTAGATCAGGAACTGAAGTTTTGGGAATGGCTGACGGAAGAAGACGAGGAAATTCCGCCATGAATGATCTGCGGGAGGAAATACGAGAACGTTTATATAACCCTTTGATCGAAGCTCAATCCGATTTTAAAGATATAAAAAGAAACTCAATTTATAGATATATCCTCAAAGTCTTATGCCATGCTTCCCCTGCATTCGGAAACAGTATTTGCGAAAACGGTCGAGACGGAAAAGTACAACAATACGGACTCTGCCCTGGGGATGCTTGCTCAAAGATTGGGAATATCTTTAATCTCAGGTGAGTCTAACGATTGCGTGGAAGACGCTTGAAAAGAAGCGGTAACAGATCCGAGGAAGAAATTGCAGAAGGCAAAGAAAATCTGACGCTGATACAAAGCCAAACAGGAAGGCAAAAGAGGAAACGAACAATTATGAACTTACGGAAAAACTCAGTCAGGTTATCCGGCCGCTGAAGAAAAAAAGCTATAAAGTCTCTTTTTGGTGCATTTTTGATGGCAACGGTTGCTGTAGGTTGGAATATAATTTTTTGGAATAATGCTTTACAAGATTCACGAGATTTTTGTTTTGGAAGCTACCGCAATAATCCGAACGGAACGTTGATATTTGTCGAGCGCTTTACATTTTATATCGCCGCATTAACGGCATATGGCTGGGGGATGCGTTGGATCGGCAGGATATTGACCGATTCCTGGCGGGATTACACCCGTGTTTCGGAGCGATACAGCAATCTGGATATGGTTTTTGCGGGATTTGAACGAGGCACGGGCCGAAGATACTGGTTAGAAATACGAAAGAAGGCACGGATCTGATCCGCTTCTTAAATATTCGACTTGAATCGTCCTGCAGAGGGCTCAAAGGCTCCTGCCAGCGCCGACGGAAAAACCCGAATCCGTCAATGCCGATTATCTCAAAAGCAAATCAAAGAAATCATCGAGTCCGTTGCCAAGCTTCAAGTCAAAGTGAGACTAGCGTCTCTTAGCAAAACCCGGTATTGGACATCGTAGGAATTTCAGAGTCGTGAGTGGATTTGGATATAGTCGGCAAGAGTTCTTCCCTCCCCAAGAATTTAGAAAACACTCCCAATGATAACCCGGCGGTGAAGCGAGAATCGTTGCTTTTTATTTCATCCGAGTTGACTACGCCGAATTGTGAATCAGTGGACTCTCCGGCCAAATAAGTTTTAGCGAAATACTCTCCAAAGTTCATTTCTCCACCAATCATGTAGCTAAGTTTGATGATTTGTATTTATGTGTGATCAAATCTTTAAATTGACTATAGCTCATTTCCGATTCCATATTGATCAGCCCTAAATTCCAAAGTGATATTTTTCCTCATCTTGTAGCGTAAATTTATTCGTTGGAAATCTTCCACGTATCTTAATTCTTCAAATGTGGGAAATTCACTTCTTGAGTTTTCTGATTCCGACGGATCTTTTCAGCAATACCTGAAGAGCCAATGAAGGAGAGTGAAATATAGGGCATCTTAAATTTGACGATAAATCCATTGGAGTTATAAGGGAAATTCAATACGAGGTCATCCATACGGATAGCAAAATTCCCTATGCCAATAAAAGGGGATAGGAGAAATTCTGATATCCGATACCACCTGGCGCGAAGAATGTTAAAAAGCCTAAAATCTTCGCCCCTTATGTTGAAGTCAGACTCAAGCCATTTTGTAACTGGTTACCAATAAACGTCCGGATCGGCAAATAAATAGACTTTAAATAAATCGACATTTCTTGGCAAAAGATATCTGATTCTGCGGATCAAAATGCAGGTTACCTCATGAGGATAAGTGCCGCAACAACTCTACTCTGATAGGAGAAAGGGATTTGAGTTTTTCGGTGACGACATATGGAATGCCCGAATTGGAGCGGTTGGCGTTGCTTCCATGGCGGTTATTGAGGTTATACCAAATGCCTAGCAGGAAAAGTTTTTGTAGTAATTTGCTTAGCGTAATATTTTGTTCATCGAAAAATAAACTCTGTAAAACGTTGGGCCTCGGTAGCTTTGTCTAGAAAAAAACTTAATTTCCACGGGATCACTTAGAATACGACTGGGGTATATCACCAATGCGTTTTCCGGCGGGGTTTTTTTTCGACTGAAAAACGCGCGGGCTGAGAAATACAGCTCCCGTTCGGTTGTAACGTTGTCACTGATTGATCATCGTTGCTTTTCCCGATGCTCATGATTTCATCTTTTTGATGAACGACTGCCGACCTTCGGGATCGAGTAAATTGAGCTCGTTTCCGTTGATCCCCAGCGGATACCCTTCAGCAATTAATTCATTTTCGCGGATTTGCCGTGCGAAAAAAAGCGGTAGTTGGAGTTTGGATAAGCAATGCCAATCTTGGAAGTCGGGGCACTCGATACTCAACCACGAAATAAAACTTGAATTTGTTAATCGACTTTACCATCCCGTCCGGTCGCAGAATAAACAGATCGGTGCCACTATCGTATAACGGAATGCCGATCTCGCGCTGGACATCCTTCCGAATAAAAGGCGACGAAATTTACGGCACAAACCACATTGGGCCAAATCAAGGTTAAGACAGTGACAAGAAGCGATAAGCCACGCGAAAATCGAATACGCTCATCATAAGAACAAGGAGAAGGACAAACCGTATCCCATGACCGAATAGTTTGCGTCAGCCGAGATATTCATTCGTTTATATTTACTTTATATAAGCCGAACCTGTGATGCCCCGCGATAGAATTTTGTTCGTTAGGTTTAATTTGGCCTTAAAATAGAACCAGAACGTATTTGAAAATTCCGCTGGAATATTCTCTGAGGCAAAATTCTCACTGAGCTGATTTCTAACATATACGGCATCCCCGTTAACAAGAAATCGGGAAACCTCTTGTGAATATTGGATTCTCATGTAGTCATGATTTAGCCGATAATCTTAATCGTTTCTTCCGTGAAATATCAGGTAATTGATTGTCATTCAACTTCTAGCGAAACGCATGAGTCGATGACTTTCATCGTTTTATTCTTTTCGTTGTCTGTTTCTGCTTTGATGCGATGACTTCCATAAAAAGAACTAAATTCGTTGTTCCGCCCAAATATTTGGAGCCCGTGACAAATCCCGCCTGAGCGCTAGAAATTTCGCGGAGGTAATTTCCGGCATTAATCAGGATAAGCGGCGAATAGGTGCCTAAAAAAGAATATCGATCAAAATCTATCCCCGACATAGCCAACTGATTTATTAATTAATCACTCCTGATCTTTTTGAAAATTTGAAAAGCGTCCGGGAGAAATTTCTCTGCTCGATGATATGTTTTGTCCCTCGGCAAAGGCAAACATGTTCCCTCAACGATGGCCCTCAGGAAATAAGCCTTAGCGCCAAAATTAAAAGATGGCAGCGACTCTTGAACGGACCGAAATTTTGATATTGATTAAACAACCCAAGATAACTTTGGACTGAAAGGTTCGCCAAAAGAAGAAATATGTACCGAAACCAAAGTCTGGCGATATGATCTGGGCCGCTTTTTGATAAATAAGCGAAAAAATTTGATTTTGGGTTAAATAGATATGGATTAAATAATGCCGGAGCGACGAACAAGGTATCAAACTGATTAAAGATCGCTTCCCTTTTCGACTGGAAGTGACGCCAAATTTCTGTTCCATCATTTATGAAGTGCGCGGGGATTATATTCTCGGTTGAAGTTTCCGCCGCATTCGCGGATGTTTTCAGAAGTTGTATTATTTTATCACCCACTTCTTTAAGGGAATTGGCTTCACGGCAGGTGGCCAAGAGCTCAGCGACAAAATTTTTACCCGACCGTCGAGTTTCGTCTATCATTGTCCTGAGGGTTGGTCAGGCTTTGCATGGTCTTATATTATTACGTGATAATCGAATCAAGTCTCCTTCGGTCGAATAAACGACAAATACATCACTGAAAAAATCAACGCCCCAACCTTCGACTTCGGTAATTTCATCTCCTTGACTGAAGTTGAGTCGTATTAGTTCACCCCAGTTTTCAGTATTACTAACTTTAATTTCACCTGTAACGGGATTTTCAGCAGAAAAAATAGCGCACCGCCAATTAATTCCTTGATATCCAATTTACGAATTGTTCCTTCCAGTTCGATCAGAGTAATGCTTTCTTCACCAACTCCAATTAAAACACCGTAGTCGTTTTACAGTCCGATTGGTAAAAGCCGGTAGATATTTAGAGCAGATAACTTCCCCTTGGTAAAAGAAGTGTCGACAAAATTAATATTAGCGAACGGGTATAAAAGATAAATCCGATTCATCAATTTGTTCTGCTAGTGAATTTTCACGCTAAGGATTTGTTCGTGAGTGAATAGAATGATAAATATCTAAAGAGATTTAATCAATTCTAATATTTTCTTGGTATCAATAACTATACACATTGAAAAAAAAAATTCCAAAAAATCTTGAATAATAAAATTAATATTTTAAGTTTTACTTATCTTAACAAAAAAAAATAAAATTCCCTATCCAGACAGCAATGAATAAAAACTACCTTTTTTCTTTTAATAAATCAATATTAAAAAGCTTACGCTCATCTTTTCTAGTTTATTGATTTTAACGATTTTCTTTTTTCTTATCTTGTAACGAATCTAAGAAATTGATGACCCTCCAACTGCAACTTCTGATGATGCGAATTATAAATTTGCTGAAGAACTTGTTAATGCATTGTTGAATAGTCCAAACTCAAGAAGATAAAAAATAAATATGAATTAATTAGTGATGCAATAATAAATTTTCAAATAATAATATACCTTCCAATAAACTTGGCCAAAGAGATGATGATCACTTCCTAAAAACTAAAAATAGTTACGGAGTTCTTCTTTCAGAAAAAGGACATTTAGAAGCCAAAGGTTTAAAAGCTAATACTAATTATAATACCCTTGGTTTTGGCCTCCGTGTCCACTACTTTCGACTAAAATACTGGTTGGATATGGTTGGTTATTCGAAAGTAGATATAACTGATTCTAATTTCACTTTAAAAAAATTATATAACACTGATGCTAACAATTCAAGAGACTTGAGTTCAGTTGTTCTTAACTCTAGTCAAGGTGAATATTTTGAAATACTGAGGGAATCAGAATATAATAATACAAATATTCTTTTTAGAGATTCTCAATTACAGATAGTCAAAACTCAATTAAATCATTCTGTTTCGATTACTCACTCTTTGGACAGTGATGGCGGACTGGGTAATCAATATTTATATAATACCGCAGATGGTATTTCCTTTGATTTGGATTAATAGCAGACGATATTAATCAAACAATGCGTTTTTGGCGGTAATGCCTTTGGGGCTTCCTAGCGAAATCTCCAAAAACATATCGCATTTAAAAATCCGTACTTATGGTCATAGATATCTTCAAGTTAAAAAGAGCACTGAATCATTGGAAAAGTTATTATTGGTAGACGAAAGATTTATATTCAGCAAATATGGAATTTGCAGATTCAAATAGCTTAATCTCAAGTGTATTTAAGAATGAAAGTCATGGCAATAATCGTTATTTTCTTAATGTTTGTGTAACTGTTACTAATAGAATAGACTCAGGGTATGAAGCAACGATTGAAATTCCAGCACTTAATTTTACTCATGTTGAGGCTGTTCAGATGGAACTGGATTCAGTAAAATGTTCATTGCAAGCAGCGCTTCAGGGTGCTAATAATGAGGTAAGACTTAAAAAATTTCTATAGCTAAATATAACCCAAAAACATCCGAGCATTACTCGTATAGTACCTAAACCAAGTACTATAGATACCTATTAACTCTGTTATCTATATTGTAACCTCAGATATCTTATTCACCCTCTGATCCCATATTTAATTAATAAAAGAACGAGTCAAAAAGAATTAATTTATTAAGTAAGAAACAAGGGCATACTTATATTTTAGATTTACCAACAGAGCTAGAAGCTTTTACAGAGTACGAATTATACTTAAGCGATAATTTAAGGGCTTCATCATTCATGACAAGCGATGAGAGAAGTGGTACGATAAAATCTGTCGAAAATTTAGCTCTGGTCGCTGGTGCGGAATTTAAATTTTTATCCAACAAATTTTGCAACTTATAAAAATATTGCCTTTTATATCAACTAATTAGATAAATTAAATAAGTCTTTATCTTCACTTGGACTACCTTCTTTAAATGAGATAACTGATAGATTCAAGTATAAAGTATATTTCAAACGTTTTACGTACTTAAGCCAAGATGCTGATGGAAAAATAGCTTATATAAAATCACTTCTTACTATTCGGGAAAAGGAAGCTAACGAAAATATAAAATTTATATTCCATCCTACATTAACTCAATCTGTCGCAAATTTTAATAACCAT
>JAGTTF010000263.1:0-38906 GCA_019095985.1 Streblospio benedicti
ATTATGGCTCACTACGATATTTGCACTATCAGGACACTTCGGACGGGTCAAGGACAGACAACCACCAGTTAACCCCATTTAATAGAAGCACCTTGACCACACGTGTCACCCACCACCCGCTACAATCATTAGATAGCCCCCCAGGAAATGAGGAAGCCACACGCTGTGTGACACGTGCACAACATCATCAGCTAGTCATCACCTCATTATTGGCGGCCTCACATAAAGCGCAGCCAAGGTTAAAGATACCCAAATGTTTATCACCTACTCCTCACCGGGATGCCAGAATTCATACAGTACAAAGTTTACTCTATTCTACTGTATTGTTTAATGACAATCTCGTTGCACTTAATGTACATGCGCTATTTATACTATGAACACTGCACCAATTCTTGCCGGAAGTTCTCAATGTAATCTATGCACGTTTTGTTCACACCAAAGTCACTATCTCTAAAATCAATACTGGATTAAAGGAAGTTTCATGAGGATAAGTTGTGTCGAATTTATAATGGTCCAGGACCTCTATTTTTAAGAAGCAAAGATTTGCTGTGTTCAAGAAAGTGTTCAAGGGTATATCTTATAAATGAACAGTGCTTAAGGATATTTGGTATGGATGCATAGAGAAAAAAAAAGATTAGCAATTTTGGACTTGTGTGAATAACGTTGCATAATCTATATAATTGCATGGACTATCAGTTTTTCATGCTTATATTTTAATGCACAATGTGTTTAGTGGTGTTGCACGCAGTGACATATTCAGGATCAGTGTTGCCGTGACTTTATTGTTTTTTTTTTCATGTTGTAACTATTATATATTGGATTACATTTATTTGTGCATGGATTCATTATTTGTATTTTGTGTATCGATCGTAGCTTAGCACATTTTTTTTTTCTTCAAGTAAACACTAGTTATTTCTTCTATATTTGATGCTACATATATATTCATTTGTTATTATCATTGAATTTTGTATGTGATTACTGTTTACATGTCATTTTATTTAGTGATGTAGCCTTTTAGCACACGTTTATTTACTTTTGCATTCCCGCTTCTGCACCGAGCATGCTGTTTTGTATTATATTTGTGCGTTGTTGCATTGCCGTATCCCTGTGCATGAGCGCACAAAGCCGTTCCTTTGATTGCCTACTCACTTCACATCTGGTTTACATGATTAATTGGTTCTAATTTTGAGCCGCCTTTTCAATGCGTCAAAATTATACCCCGGAGGGGGAGGATGACATGAAGTGATATGGCATTTCCACTAATCTAGCACTCGGCATACACATGCAGTCTACTACAGTCTATTTGCATGACTGAGTGCTGGAGTAGTCTACACAGGGAACGGAGTTCCATGGGTATATAACACAATGTATTCTTGTAATCTAGGCTGGAATAATGAGTCTTTGCATTTCGCCGCATGACAATGCGCAGCTTATATATCATGCTGGCGTTCTTCTTACATTTTACGTTTCTTTTTTTTTTTCTCTTTATGACAGTTCGTTGTTGTTTTGGGTCTGCGGCTCCCAAGCCGCTGAGACCAAACGCCAGTGGAGACCAAACGCGGGACCATCGTGTTGGCAGGCTCAGAAGACCGGCCCCCCATCCACCGTCCAGGCAGCACAGTGTCTGAAATGCTGACATATATTTTAGTAGCTGTCTTGTTTTTACCCCTTGTTATCTACTGAATTGTGTTGTGTCTCTTCTGTTGTTTTCTTCATCTTATTATTATTAGGCTGTTATTCTATGATATGTTTCCCATTGCTCTAGTTAGTCATTTGCTAACTCTATTTAACTACATTATTACACTATTCTACATCTCATTATTACTTTATGACGTTTACATTTCATCATCAATTAATGCTATTTTCCCCACTAATCCTTTTATGGTCGGTTATATTTACTTAGCACCAAACACCTCCCTCTTTCTATTTATTTAAACAAAGTGTGACGAGGCACATTCTGTCTAATGGTCCAAAATTTGCCTGAAAGTCATGTTAAATTAGGGTATTCAAACGAAACCACAAACCATTCGATTTTTAATTTCAACACACAAAACTTACACATGTTAATCAGTGTTTAGTACCCATAGTTGATTTTCGTGAATAGTCAATTTTAGCACAATAATTCAGATATGATAAACTCTGTCAAGCACTATATGGAAGGCTTTTACTTCAATTTGCTTGCCATAAAATATCTCGAAGGAAAAATGAAATAGCTCAACATACCAATACAATTGTTGTATCATTCAAACCATATATACTAAAACTTCATTAAAATAATCAATGAGTGTGCATATATCAATCTAACAGTAGAATGCTTACACACTATGGGTAAGCTTTGCCGGATGTAGAAGTAACTAGATAGAGGCCCCCTGGAAATTTAGCAACGAACGTTTATTCCGCCCTCAGTTTCCTTAATCAAGACTCTTAATTTCTTAGAATTATATGTAGAGGACATTTTCCATAAGGTGAAAGAAACTTCATCAGCCATAACCAAATTTCTAGACAAATAAATCCATAATCCTACTGGTCTATGTTCATCACTAGGAAAATACAATTTAACTATACAGTACAGGTCCGCTTATCCGACCCCGGGACCTTTGATGAGATGTCCAAATTAGCGGGCGTCCAGATATCACGGTGGTGACCCATAACTATTCTGATAGACCATGACATGGGCGATAGTACAAGAATCGAACAAGTATCAAACGTTTTTGGCATATTTCTGGACTTATAAGTGACAAGTAACCTTACCTTCCGTTTATAATCAATATCCATTGTATATTTATCAAGACTAGCAAGACCCCGTGAAAATCACGGGCAATATCAATGGACAGGAGTACTTTGCAACATTATAGGTTCAGGGAGTACAAAAAATAAATAATATTAGCCCAATTTAATGCATATCTTTTTGTGCAACTTCCCACCTTTCCCTTGTTTAAAAATTTGCCTTCCGCTTTGCTACAATACAACAGCCACATGTAGGAAAATGCTCCTTGAAAGATAATGTTAATGCGTACCCGTGAGGATGACAAATCAGTTACAGGAAATATATGCACATGCCTTATTTCTTAAATAAAACCGCCAATACCCATCTACCTGCTACTATATTTAAGAACAAAAATTGTATAATACTGGTCTGCAGCATCTGCACTGTCGTGGCATCTCAGCCATCGTCCTGACAGCACCCGCCACTGTTCTACCTCCACCAGCCCCTGAACTGGATACACATCAGTTTTGGCACTGCCTAGTAGATCTACACACCTGATTAAAGGATATAATCATTACAAATATGTCCCACCCGTTAACAGTACACTGTTCTACCAATACTCAACGCCCATTCTGACTGCACCCAAACATGTTCAGACACCACCCACAGCCATACAACCCAATTCACAAATTCACAAAATAGAACATACACTGTTTGATATGCTTACATAATAGATCTACACAATCAAAAGTCCGTCTCACCGAAAGATGACGTTATGTTTCCCTGCTTGGAAGTTGGTGGAACGCCAGACATTCTACGTGACGCTAAATCAATATGCAACAAATACTATGAGGCAGGTGCTTGCTGGTATAAGTCATGTGAGCACCAGCTTCCACGCTGCAGTACTTGAAGGCCAAGGGCAAGGACGTTTGGATGCCAATTTGGACCAATTTTGAAATAAATCTTGAAATACACGAAAACCAGACAGGAAAGTGGGAAATAAATGCTGTGCGTTGCAGGACAGAAGGTACGTGAGATAGACTTTAGACCAACGCGATCCGTCTTGGCCCAGCCAATTGGACCGTGATGCGTGTAAGTTTGAAAACCCTTAGCTTATTTATATATAGATTTTTATAATAATCAACACGTATTGACCTCTAGAAACAATATTTTTTAAGTTTCACTATCGGTTTATTTTTTACAATAGCATAACATAACAACCACGTGCTTTTAAACATACATTGACCGCGAACTTTTTTGCCATAACGTTCTTAAATTAATTAATATCTTGCTTATTTTTCATCGGATTTTTGAAGTTAAATACATGCGTTTAACGAGCAAAAGGTCTAGATTACAAATATGACATTTATTTTACAATCAAAACAATCCATTATCCGGAAAACAACCGGTAATATATCGGCCCAATTCAAACCTATTTTTCTTGTTAAAGATCTAGATCTGTTACACGATTTAGTCTTTATCACCCCATAAAGGACCAGTAACATACCTTAAATTATCAATAGAAACCAGGTGACGAGGCTAACGCTATTTGCTTCACTTGCCTATTCGTGGTTTTTTCCCCTATTCGCAATTTTTTTTCGGTGAAATCATTTTTAACATGATGTCTGAGTTCGTAAAAATGGGACCAGCATTTCATGTCCGGATAAAGCGGATTTACGGATAATCGGGATCCGGATATTCGGACCTATACTGTACAAAGTAGAACAGAACCAATAGCCCAGAATCCAGACGACCACAAGAAATAAAAAATAATGCCAAGGGAGGAGTATGTATGGTTATCCTTCAAGATATAAACTATGAAATACTAGAAACAAAAAGCAAAAAGATATCAAGTGCATTGGCATTAAAATCCCAAATGTGAATATGACAATAATCAATGTTTACAAGCCGCCTAAACTATCAATTGTTCACTTTATTACACATGATATCACTTTTAGAAAGCGTGCAGACAGACAGAACAATTGTCCTAGCCCCCGAACTATTTTGGTCTTTCAAGTTCTTTATTTTGCTGTAATTTATTATTCACTAGCAGATTGCAGAAAAATGCATCACATTTACAAAAAATTCGGGGCACCCCTGGCCCCCCACACAGAAGGTGGGTGTCCCTGATCCCACACCCTCCCCTGCGGTGCCTACGGCAAATTAAGAACTTGAAAGACCTAAAATAGTTCAATGTCCAATAAGAATCATGAGGACAACAATCTTTTTGGGATAGGTCTAATAAGATTTAGAAGATGGGTTTGACAGAAAAATACACTAACAGGAATCCCACTAACTAGATGTTTCAAGGTGATTATGCCCTGTTAATTTTGCTGTAATTTATTCACTAGATTGCAGAAAAATGCATCACATTTTCAAAAAATTTGGGGGATATCCCCCTCCCCTCCCCTAGATGTTTCCCTACGGCACCGCATCATGTTATGTTCGTTTGTTGACCATATTACGTTAGTGTAGATACACTAGAGACCATTAAGTATTTATGACAGGGTGGGGCAGGAGGATTTAAAAAAATTGCTGTGAAAAATATAATAGCCCCCCTCCCCCCAGGGGCCCAGGGGTAAATTTTATGTGAAAAATTGATAGCCTGCACCTACCCCTTTAAAAGTGTGTGAAAAATTGATAGCCCCCCTCCAAACATTGTGAAAAAAGTTCATGGCCTGCCCTAAAACCTCCTACACCACCCTGTCATAAATACTGAATGGTCCGGGTCCCTAGAATTCATTTCACATTTAATGGCTGTCAAAAGGTTCAACACACATTGCATCCGTTTGGGGTATAACACCAGTGTCATTATAATAAAAACTAGATAACTTTATGTATAACCGTATGAGGAATCATCGCAGACAAGTTATTTTAATCTTTACTTGAATATTTTAAGAGAATATTATAAAGTATCACATACCAGCATTTTTTTTTCAACTTACCGGCGCCATATTGGAGCGGGCCACACACACAATTAAAACACAAATATTTTATCCACTTGCAGACATAATTATAGTTGTTTACTTCTAAAATAAGATACATATTCGTGTTACCAATAAATTCACCTTTGTCATAATTTATAAATCTTTAATAAAAACACATATTTTATATTTTATATATTCTTTTTTATTTTTATTGGTGATGCGATTTGTACACTACTGGACACTGCATTATCATAATTTATGCAACAGTGTTTATGACTGTAGTAAACCTGAAGAGGGTTATTGCAACAACCCTCGTCTTATAAATGGCGGCCAACACCTCCGATTCAGAGATAAAAGGTGGTTCTACCATGGAATACAGATGGGCCTTATGCAGTTATTAGTAGAGATGGAACTGCCATCACCTCTATTGAGACCAAAGAATCATTTGAAATGAAACGTCCTATCCCTGGGCAAAATATAATGAACTTCCCATCTATTACACAAGTTTTAGTAAAATGTATTATTGTATTGTATTATATAATGTAAGTAAATGTATGATATATTTTGTCAACAACCCCCAGCCCTCCTCTCATCTGATTACTTTTAGGCTAAGTTTTCTGTTTGTTATGCTATGTACTTCTAAAATGTTCATGTGTACACAATCTACAGGCTAATACCTATCCAACTCAGCATTAAAGTTAAGGTATAGTGTGTTTACTCAATAAAAAACCAAGATAATACTTATGAATAGGTGGTGACCACCATTTTTTGGAGACGAGGGTTGTTCCAATAACCTCTCTTCACGTTTCATGCTCATTATGATAATTTATGCATATGCTGGTTTCAAAGAATCAGCCTTAGTCAAGCGCGCATCTTTGTTGCATATTGTTAATATAGCCCTTTCGATAAACGATATGTTAGCAGACAGGTAGGGCGATAATAAAGAGCATTATTGTCGTCTTGATCTGGGGAGTATTCGATAGATTTCTTAAAATATGTAGAATATTATGGTCTCAAAGTGTGATAATAAGAATCAGCATCAATACTTTGAACTAGATAGTGGTATACCCCCACGAAATTTAGCAACGAACGTTTATTCCCGCAATCAATTTCTTAGAATTATATGTAGAGGACATTTTCTATAAGGTGAAAGAAACTTAATCAGCCATAACCAAATTTCTAGACAAAGAAATCCATAATTTTATACTGGACACAGTAAATCTTCCATTTACAAAATTGCCCTGGGCCTGTTTGGTTAAGTGTGTTCTTTGAATTAATTTCTTCATGTCGTATTTTTAGTATTTGTATGAATTTTTACTCTTTGAGAATTTGTATCATTAAAATTATTAATTTCTGTTAACAATATACATAAAAGTAAGATAAACTAATTAACCAATTTACATGTCAATAATTTATTTAACTTTATGTACACTAGATGACATAACTTTAAAATTATCTAATTAAAATAATAGATAAAATTATTGCATATAATCAAAAACAATATTAAAGCTTAAATTATCTAATTAAAATAATAGATAAAATTATCACATTTATTTAACTTTATGTACAGTAGATGACATAACTTTTAAAATTATCTAATTAAAATAATAGATAAAATTATTGCATATAATCAAAAAACAATATTAAAGCTTAATTTATCTAATTAAAATAATAGATAAAATGAAAAATCTGACTGACTCTGATCTGTGACCAATTTTTATTTCCTACAGAATTTTTTAGAAGGCTAACATCCTACTGATGATGCTTATTGATTAGAAAAACAAACAGACAACGCCCTGCAGTCTCGTTAAAAAAAAAAGGACAACATAATATATACGAAAGTGCTTCGGGTTTAGTTCGTAAACAAAACAGCCACTGTTAGCATACGCATGACGTGAATGCTTTTTACTTACGATGTTTAAACGTTATGCGGTAACGTTGATTTAAGATGTACATCACACGCATGCTCTGCCAACAAATCCTTTCTGATGGGCTTAGTTTTGAAGGTTGTACACTGCCATGCACGTTGATACATAATTTTATTTCACACATTTATCCAGCCATGGTATGATTGGTATCATCACTTCCACTACAGAAGTCACTAACATTATGAATACTCCATATTTTCATGATCTAAAACAACAAATGCCAAGTTGAAAACTTTATCTCTGTATACTTATAATTGATTGAGTATCTTAATTATTCCCTTTTTGGTCTAAAATGAATTTTACAAAATTGTCATGACAATTAGATCTACAAGTCTGCAGCTAAAATAGAAAAACAAAATATCTAAACAAAAACAAGAACAGGGCTGTGCATTTGAAATAATGAATTTCTGAAAACTCAAAGACTTGCACACATAGATTTCTAGAAATAATATTACAAAGGGTCTGAAATGTTTTAAAAAATATATCCCAATTGTCATGACACAGTCTGTAGGTCAAAATCTAAGGGTTGGCCATGTTTAAGGCAGTGCCTTTATCTGAATATATTATTTGAATGAATATCATATGAAACACTATGTAGATATCTGTCTATGCCAAATAGTAGCTCTAGTATAGATTGCAGAAAAATGTATCAAATTTTCAAAAATTTGGGGGAAATCCCCCTCGCCCCCAAGCGCAGGATGGGGGTGTCCCCCCTCCCCACCCCCTGGGCGGCGACTTCCTCGGCACAGATAATTTAAACGGGCCGCTTATGTCGGTTTTTGCCGACTATTACATTTAACAATTTCATTAGCGTCTCTATGCTACAATTTACCATTTATATATATAGCATAATTATTGTACAGTTACTGTGTATAAATGAAAAGTGTGCCCTCATCATTATGTAGAACAAATCAATTACCTGATTACACATGCTATCAAGCTGTACAAGAGACATGCACAATGTAATTAATAAATAAAACACAAATAACTTTTTTAAAACCATTTTTATTAAAATATCAACATCTCCATCAAATCATCATTAATATTTATCATCACGCTAAATGCCCGGGGATAAATGAAAATGTAAACAAAATCAACAAGCAGTATATAAAGTTCAGTTAGTTAATGCACCATCCATGGTGACTGGCTTGCGATAAGGCTTGCGCCTTATCCCTACCAGACAGTGAATTGCTGCCCCCCAGGTGCCGAAGCTCCCTGAGTACCTGATGCCCTCTTAGCCCGTGCGTCCGCAGTGGTCATACGAGACTCACTTTACAAAGAATACGGAAAGCGGGAGTCAAGTCAACCTCCACTGCCACCCCGTCCAAGGGTCCAGCATTCCGAGAATGCACTAACGCCCAGAGAGGTGGAGCGGCTCCATAGGTTTGTTCAGGGCGGGGGGCGGTTAGTTAGGGAAAGGATACTAATGGATATATTTTTAATAATAGTGATTTTACCGCACGACTTAGCCCGTATTCATAGAGATTCATACAAAGAATACGAGAACAATCCGCATTCGAAATACGTTTTTCAAGCTTTCTGGCGGATATATTTTTATAAAATTTTTACCTTTAAGAGATATTCGTGGAACAATCGATGAAATGACTTTTTTATTTGCCCGCTTTTTTTTTAATACGCATGCGCTGACAACTATTATGGCGATGTCAGAAAAGCTGCAGTTTATTAGTAATTTGACGTCGATGTGCGTAAAAAAATCGCATGTGTTTTAAAATTTAGTAGGCAATTCTTGTTTGTCTGGAGCATCGTCGAAGCTCCAATAATATTTAACGTTTCATTCGACTGACGACGCTAATTTATTGCGCCATCTCATTGGCTAACAGATGGCGCAACTACCAATAATATTTAACGTTTCATTCGACTGACGACGCTAATCAATGGCTCATTATCATAATTTATGCATATGTATGCAGGTTGCAGAGAATCAGCCTTAATCAATCGCGCATGGCTGTTGCATATTGTTAACATAGCCCTTTCGATAAACGATATGTTAGCAGACAGGTAGGGCGATAATAAAGAGCAATTTTGTCGTCTTGATCTGGGGAGTAATCGATAGATTTCTTAAAATATTTACAATATTATGGTCTCAAAGTGTGATAATAAGAATCACCATCAATACTTTGAATAATGGAACCTTTTGTGCAACCGGCTGATGCAGGTAACAATATATTTTGATTTTTGATGTAGTTGAACTTTATTCTGCTGGTGTACCCTGATTTCCGGGTAAAACGCAGTATGTTGCTTTATTACTAGTGAAAATCAAGCGCTTAAAGTATGCAATCACGGTCTCATTTTTCTCCTATGAAGTTAGAATTGGCCACGAACAAATGGAGAATAAAATACATATATCACAACAACGACATTACTATATTTATTTCTTAGTGATGATAAAGATTAAATGTTGTAAAATTAAAGAACTGACAAATTTTCGGTCCTGACGTGTAATTCAATACGATTTCCAAAAAAAAACAAAAATCTCGAAAATCTCGCCTAATAGAAACATATATAAATCTACGTTGAAGCAACCTCTACCCCCTCCGCCCCCCAACCTCACTAATGCAATCATTTAGCACCTAACAAAGTTCGTAGCAACAATTATAGAACCTTTTAGGTGCAACCGGCTGGTGCAGGTAACAATATATTTTGATTTTTTATGTCGATGAACTTATCCTGCTGGTTTACCCTGGGTAAAACGCAGTATGTTGCTTTTATTACAAAGTAAAATTATAGTGTTTAAAGTATTGCAACATCGACTAAAATTCTCCCATGAAGTTAGAATTGGCCACGAACAAATGCAGAATAAAATACATATATCACAACAACGACATTATATTTATTTATTTTTTAGTGATGATAAAGATTAAATGTTGTAAAATTAAAGAACTGCCAAATTTTCGGGCCTGACGTGTAATTCAATACGATTTCCACCAAAAACAAAAATCTCGAAAATCCCTTCTAATAGAAACATATATAAATTTACTTTGAAGCAACCTCTCTACCTCTCCCTCACCCGGAACCTCACTAATACAATCAGTTAGCACGACAAAGTTCGTTGCTAAATAATTAATCTAACAGATAGAGGGTTTTGTACAATAGGTGAGTGCATGGACGTATGTCATGCATCAGGCATTGTTTTCCACGCTCTAAAAAGGGTTTGATTTGTGATAGGAGTAAGTGGACGCATATTATGGATATGCATATTATGGACATCAAGGCTTGATTACCCAGCAATGACAGGGTGATGGTGGTGATGGCATTTGTGCATTGTTCAGGACATGTATTCTTAGGTCATGTAGGGCCATGCAAGAGGTGTTGGTTAACTCTTTGTTCATTCACGTCAAACTGTGAACAGAGCCATTGGACTGAGGCAGCCCCGACCAGACATGAGACATGTCTATAAAGGCAGGGCTCGAGCATGAAAAAGAGCAATGGTGAAGTGAATCATCTTTCATAAATCTTGACAGGTGTGGTTGTCCATTCTACTGGCTAGTTAAAAACAAAACAGATTGAACATAGAAATCATATATTCTAACAATGATATAATTACGTTATAAGTCAGCAAATAGTGGATCATGTTGTTGTATTGTTAATGACTGACCCCGTAATATGTGTTTTCAAATCATTTTTTTCTTCAACATAATTCAATAAATCAATAATCCATCCCCGAGTGGCTAACAATGTAATAGCTGGTTCCATCATGGATCACAGGGAAGCACTGTGTGTTAGTATATGTGACCCATGTGAAGGTTCTGATCAGTGTGTACACAATCTACGAGCTAATACCTATCCAACTCAGCATTAAAGTTAAGGTATAGTGTGTTTACTCAATAAAAAACCAAGATAATACTTATGAATAGGTGGTGACCACCATTTTGGAGACGAGGGTTGTTCCAATAACCCTCTTCACGTTTCATGCTCATTATCATAATTTATGCATATGCTGGTTTCAAAAAGAATCAGCCTTAGTCAAGCGTGCATCGTTGTTGCATATTGTTAATATAGCCCTTCGATAAACGATATGTTAGCAGACAGGTAGGGCAATAATAAAGAGCATTATTGTCGTCTTGATCTGGGGAGTATTCGATAGATTTCTTAAAATATGTAGAATATTATGGTCTCAAAGTGTGATAATAAGAATCAGCATCAATACTTTGAATAATAGAACCTAACACAAAGTGCAACCGGCTGGTACAGGTAACAATATATTTTGATTTTTTTTTATGTCGATGAACTTTATCCTGCTGGTTTACCCTGATTTCCGGGTAAAACGCAGTATGTTGCTTTATTACGAGTAAAATTATAGCGTTTAAAGTATTGCAACATCGACTAAAATTCTCCCATGAAGTTAGAATTGGCCACGAACAAATGCAGAATAAAATACATATATCACAACAACGACAATACTCTATTTATTTCTTAGTGATGATAAAGATTAAATGTTGTAAAATTAAAGAACTGCCAAATTTTTTCGGGCCTGACGTGTAATTCAATACGATTTCCACCAAAAAAACAAAAATCTCGAAAATCCCCTTCTAATGGAAACATATATAAATTTACTTTGAAGCAACCTCTCTACCCCGCCCCCCAACCTCACTAATACAATCATTTAGCACGAACAAAGTTCGTTGCTAAATAATTAATCTAACAGATAGAGGGTTTTTGTACAATAGGTGAGTGCATGGACGTATGTCATGCATCAGGCATTGTTTTTCCACGTTCTAAAGGGTTTGATTTGTGATAGAGGAGGTGGACGCATATTATGGATATGCATATTATGGACATCAAGGCTTGATTATCCAGCAATGACAGGGCAATGGTGGTGATGGCATTCGTGCATTGTTCAGGACATGTATTCTTAGGTCATGTAGGGCCATGCAAGAGGTGTTGGTTAACTCTTTGTTCATTCACGTCAAACTGTGAACAGAGCCATTGGATTGAGGCAGCCCCGACCAGACATGAGACAGGTCTATAAAGGCAGGGCTCGAGCATGAAAAGAGCAATGGTGAAGTGAATCATCTTTCATAAATCTTGACAGGTGTGGTTGTCCATTCTACTGGCTAGTTAAAACAAAACAGATTGAACATAGAAATCATATATTCTAACAATGATATAATTACGTTATAAGTCAGCAAATAGTGGATCATGTCGTTGTATTGTTAATGACTGACCCCGTAATATGTGTTTTCAAATCATTTTTCTTCAACATAATTCAATAAATCAATAATCCATCCCCGAGTGGCTAACAATGTAATCACTGGTTCCATCATGGATCACAGGGAAGCACGGTGTGTTAGTATATGTGACCCATGTGAAGGTTCTGATCAGTATACCTGAATCACAGTGCACGTTGCCCAAGGCTCGTGTTTTTTTCATTTTCAACCTTCCAAATTACCAAATACTGACCAAATATGTGTGTCCATTAGCTATTAGCTTGCTATCTATACTCCATGTTGGCATAATCCTACGCTGTACTTTCACCTACTGAGCAAGTTATGCCATGTTAGCACAGAGCCATTTCCCATATCTACTTACGAAATGCTGCTTTAATGCATAGGCACATGTATTAATCAGGCTCACACCTTGACATCTCAACATTGGTACATACTGGTTTATACAGGTTATACTATTAATAGATGCTTCTCGAATGTTCTATGTCCAGGCTATATAAGGGTTTCCGATAGTAGACTCATTGTATTGTAGTAGTACAAGACCAGCACTTGTATATATTGCACAGCAAATGATATGATCTTATTCTTTTTGTGTGAACGTCTGTATGCTTGGTGGATATAATAAAATATCTGAATATTACTTGTGGACTCTCTGCACACGTACACTGGAAACTATAACATGGTGGCAGCGGTTAAAAGGACAGTCTCCGAAAATTAGTGATAAAGTGTAGTGCAGTGGATATTTTAAGTAAGCAAAATGGGCGAAGAAGCAGGACATGAGTTTAGGCATGGGCAGATACCATTACCTAAGTTAAAATGGGAGGAAGGCAACCAGAAGAGGTGCTTTGACAAGTGGAAAATGGCGATGGACAGTTTCTTTTGTGATAAATAAAACTGAGGAACAATTAAAATGGCACTACATTATGGTATCCACGGGAGACCAGGGAATGGAACTATTTCAGTCATGGAATATGGAAGACGCCGATAAGCAGGACAGTTCCAAAGTATTTGCTAAATTTGAGGAATACATGACCGACACTGCGAATATGTGGGTAGCCCGATTGGAGTTGTGCGGCATGATGCAAGCCACAGATCAGAGCGTGAAAGATTTCATGTTGAAAATCAAGACAAAAGCGAATGAAGGACAGTTTGAAGGCACAAAAGGCCGGGACAGAGCAGCCACGTTCCAGCTGATACGGGGGACACAGTGGCCTGGCCTACGTAAAAAGCTGATAGCCGAAGGGAACGGCCTCGAGTGGAAAAAAGCGGCAGAGATGGCGGTAGCATACGAGGCATCCCTGGTGAATAGTGCACACTTTGACGTCAATAAGCAGAAGGTCGTGGAGCTAGTAAACAACCACACAGGAGCGGCAAGAGCCCCATGCAGGTTCTGCAGGATGACACACACCCGCCGCGGAAGTGCCCGGCGTGGAAGAAGACATGCATCGCATGCAAGGCAGTAGGACATTTTGCGGGTTCGGAAGTGTGCAAACAACGGAACCGTCAGCCGGTGGCACCACAAGAGACAGCCGTACAGCACGGACACAGGCAGCCAGCCAGAGCCAGAGACCGACACAGACAGGTCAAGCAACTTGACTGTGAGTGGGAGAGCCCAACAGGAAGCCCACCACCAGGCGCAGCAAGTACCCCCTGGGACATGGACAATGTGAGTAAAAAGACTATTTTTAGAGTGAACGATGTTAGTAGTTATGATAGACTATACAATGACATGTCTCACGGTATGAGCCAAATAATGTGTAAATTAAGTTTGGAATGTCCAAGAACATCTAATGTGTATGACTTTCAAGTAAAAAGTGACACTGGTGCAAACTGCAATGTACTACCATATAGATGCCTAAAGCAGTTATACCCAAACGTTAATGAACACATGTTAGGCAGGCTATTGAATAGTAGTTCATGTAAATTAACAGCTGTAAACGGTACTGAACTAAAGCAGGAAGGGGTTATTGGCCTAAAATGTAAATTTGAACAGTCAGATTGGAGATATTGCAAATTTTTTGTAGTAAAGACAGTAGGTACAGCAATATTGAGCTGTCAGGACAGCATAGCTTTAGGAATTGTGAGTGTATGTAAATCAAAAAATGTGTATACCAAAAAGTAAAAAAAACATAGTGAAAATGATAAAATATTTGTGTCTACAATAGGAAACGAGACAGGTAATCCCATTAGTAATAAAAGTAGGGAACCAAATAAGAATAATTTAGGTGCAATGTCTAGGTCATCAAATTATGGGCCCGAAATAGAAAATGTAGAAAACACTTATGAGAGTGTATCCAGAGTGTTTCAAAGGATTAGGGAAGTTACCTGGGAGATATCACATACAGTTAAGGCCCGATTCCCGTCCAGTTGTAGCAGCCCCGAGGAAATACCCAATAAATCTGCGGGAAGAAATCTGTGCAAAGTTGGAAGAGATGAGAAAGCTTGGAGTGATAGAGAAAGTGGATGATAATACGCCTTCAGAATGGGTGAATAGTCTGGCTTTTTCTAGAAAATCGAATGGTGAGCTAAGAATATGCTTAGATCCCAGGCACCTTAATAATGCGGTGAAGCGTACACATTACAAAACACCAACGTTAGACGAAATCACACACAAGATGTGTGAGGCCAGGATTTTTAGCAAATTAGATGCAAAACATGGCTACTGGGGTATCAGACTGGATGATGAAAGTGCAGATTTATGTACATTCCAGTCCCCAGTGGGAAAGTACAAGTTCGTGCGGCTTCCATTCGGACTATGTGTAAGCCAAGATATATTCCAAAAACACATGGACGACATACTGTCACGTGTGCATAGTGACACCAAGAGTGGTGTCATAGGGATAGCAGACGACTTTGTGGTATATGGTCGTACCGAGCGGGACCACGATAATGCATTAAATAGGTTAATGCAGAGTGCAAAGCTTAATGGCTTGGTGTTTAGGTCTGAGAAATGCAAGATTAGGCAAAAACAGGTCAGTTTTTTTGGCTTGTTGTGGAGCACAGATGGTATGAGACCGGATCCCAAGAAGTGCGACAGCATCCATGAGAGGCCGGCACCTGGAAACGTCTCTGAGCTACAGTCTTTTCTGGGATTAGTACAATACTTGGCGCCGTTTGTCCCTAATCTGTCTGAGAAAACTAAGCTAATGATCTTAAGCAGGCAATACATAAAGACCTTGAATTACAGTATTACAACTCACGAGAACCAACAGTTTTGGAAGTAGATGCAAGCTCGAATGGATTGGGAGCTGCACTAATACAGAACAACAGGCCCATTGCGTTTGCAAGCAAGTCACTGACCGATACAGAGTCACGCTATGCAAACATAGAGCGTGAGCTTTTGGCTGTGGTTTATGCATTGGAGAAGTTCCACACTTATGTATATGGGAAACATGTCACTGTTTACTCGGACCACAAACCTTTGGAGAGCATAGTAGTCAAGCAGATGAGTGAATGCCCACCGAGATTGCAGCGAATGCTTCTAAGAATACAGCCATATGACGTGACAGTCATATATAAACCAGGAGCAAAAATGGTATTTGCAGATTATCTGTCAAGAGTGGCACCGACACAAGGTGACGAGATAGCCCTAGAGCATACTATACATGCAATAGTGGAGCACCCGGAAATGTTAACAAAGCTAAGGCACTACACCTGGCAAGACGAGACCTTAAGGGCACTACAAGAACAGATAATGAGAGGGTGGCCGGACAAGGCCCGGAATCTACCGACCATGCTGAAACCATATTGGGGTATTAAAGACGCCTTGAACTGTGAAGACGGCCTGATATTTTATGGTGAGCGGCTGGTGATACCAGAGGTGTGTCGGGGTCGTATATTGAAGAAATACACGCAACACACCAGGGGCAAACAAAATGTATACTAAGGGCAAAACAAAACTTATACTGGCCTAACATGACTAAAGACATAATCAAAGCAGTGGAAGGCTGTGAGTTGTGCCAGAAGTATCAAAAATCACAAAGCAAAGAAGTGATGTGGGAGCGATCATATGCCACCATGCCATGGGAGATAGTTCACACTGATATATTCACTATGTGTGACAGCAAATTCATTCTCATAGTAGACGAATTCACGAAAATGCCATACTGCAAGAGGACAAAGTCTGAGAAGTCTGAGGATATAATAAGGTTTATGAAGGAAATTTTCTCCATGAACGGAAAACCAGCTGTCATAGTGTCTGACAACGGACCATGCTACAGCTCCAAGGAATTCGAAGAGTTTGCAGAAAGCTGGCAGATCGAGCATGTGACATCAAGTCCCAGGTACCCTCAATCAAACGGGTTTATAGAAAGGATGGTGGGGTATATAGAGCCAATACTGGAGAAGGCAGTGAACAGTGGGGGATGCATTCTGGAGGCTATGTTGGACATACGAACAACACCCATAGATGGAAATATACCATCACCAGCCACACTGTTCTTTGGAAGACAGTCATCTACTCCCCAACATGAGAGTCATGTACCAAGAGTCCCAAGGATCCAAGTGGGAGCCAGCTATAGTGGTAGGCGAAGCAGAAGAACCCCGGTCCTATTTGCTCAAAAACAGTAGTGGTGGCATAGTCAGAAGAAATCGTAGGTTCATAAAACAAGTGAGCCCAGAGCTAGCTAAGAAACATAGGGAAGGGGATGCAATAGAGAGGTTGATACAGGACGATCTGGAGCGTAGTAAGAGACAATTTACAGAATACTCAGATATGGCATATGTCACACCTAGTAACCCAGTAGAATGTAAAGCCACACGTGACCCCAACAAGTCCAACAATTCCCAACCAAACACTAATATAGGTATCTCCGCAGGTGATGCCCCTGCACCCATGGAGCCAAGAAGATCGGCAAGAGTTAGAAGGCCCGTAGTGAGATATGGTATAGAAAATTAGAACATTATATATCAGTAAGTGCAATTTGTGCACAGTTAGAACAATAGTGTATGTGTGTTTAATGATTGTAACGGTATTGTTTTTAGTCTTCAAATAGTAATGTTTTAGTGGTTGTTATTAACCTTGTACATGCTACTAAATTAATTACATCTATAATTAATTTGTGAAAAGAAAGGGGTTGTCATAGTATGTACCTTGGCAATGTATTGTAAGTTTGATACACACACATATTGCTGACTATAAACTGTACTTGCAGCATAGGCACATGTATTAATCAGGCTCACACCTTGACATCTCAACATTGGTACATACTGGTTTATACAGGTTATACTATTAATAGATGCTTCTCGAATGTTCTATGTCCAGGCTATATAAGGGTTTCCGATAGTAGACTCATTGTATTGTAGTAGTACAAGACCAGCACTTGTATATATTGCACAGCAAATGATATGATCTTATTCTTTATGTGTGAACGTCTGTATGCTTGGTGGATATAATATCTGAATATTACTTGTGGACTCTCAGCACACGTACACTGGAAACTATAACAGTGTCCTTAGTTTCACTACCATGGTGGCCGCAAAATAGATAAATACAATTGCATGTTGAATGCAACCAACAAACGTTGCTAATTTGCGATGTGCTAAATTACATTATGCACGTTTAAATTCTGAACTTTGCTATGCTCATGCCAGAATTATCATACTGAAGTACTTATGCTAAATCAAACTGTTATGCTGAATATCGTCATGCTTTACTGAACTTCGTGGGTAGGGAATATGCCTGAATGTACTACCAATATGTTCCACCAAGTTTGTGCTTGCTTGTGTCTGGCATATGCATGCCCAAACTGATTGCTTCGCCTCAGTACATGCAGTGTTCAGAAATAATGTGATACTGCAGTGTTCAAGTAAACCCTGTTTAGTACATGCAGTGCCCTATAATGATTTTCAATGTGCAATGCCTCAAATGTGTGCCGACCATGCAGTACTTACTAAATGTTGTCCCAGCACATGCAGTGCTTTTAAATAATGCCTCAGTTCATGCAGTAGTTACTAATGTCGCTTCAGCACATGCAGTGCTTTCAAATGATGCCTCCGTTCATGCAGTATGCTAAACGCTTCAGCACATGCAGTGCTTTCAAATGATGCCTCCGTACATGTTCACATGCTTACTCACACGTAAGAGGGATAAATTTTGGAAGGTATGTGGGTTTAAGATCTTCAGAGCTGAAGTAGGGGGTTCAATGTCATCAATGATGTATCATTCTGGGACTGATGCCATAACGACCAAAGAAAAATAAATAACAAACTGGGATGTCTAATATTTTACAAAGAAAGTGGCGTAAATCTACCCCAGCTATTCAGAGCCTTAGCTCACCAAATGGGGTGGTGCTCTTATGGGGAGCACATTACCTTTTTTATGGAGTGAGGCTGAGGATCGGTGTATGGCCAATTAACCGATTCCTCTAATTACCTGGCGTAAATTTTTTGATTAGCATCGGTTGTAGGGATATCATCACTGATGACTTGAATTGGGTGAACAGGTGTCTATCAACATAGCTGTGCAAATCAATACCAAAGTTACCCAAATTTCAGTGGGTGAAAGTGCGTTCTTTGCATCGATTAGTTATTTTATGCTATAACCTAACAGTCATGAGTATTAGCTAGATCCTAAATTCCTGAACAAGATTTACTGTCTCTACTTTCCCCAATTGGAAGGACACTGAATAAGGCAACCGCCAAAAAAAGAAGAAGAAGTCGAAATATATTAACCCGCTGTATTCTATATCAATCAAGCATCAGCAGCCAAGACAATTTATCGCTTGAACATTGACCCAGCAAAATTTGTATCCTCAACATATCATTTCATACATTGACGTCCAGTGGGTAAATCTCTTTCCCCTTTACCATTTTAAGTAAAGATTCATGTAGTTATACAGAATTCAATCACAAAGCCCTGCAAGTATGTGTTATGCCTTTTGGGGTCTCAGCTAGTCCTAAATTCCATCAGGTCTCACAGGAATGTGCTCACCAATTTGCAAGAGGTAAATACTAACGTCTATATGCGGGTTATGCCCATAATTACTTAACAGATATATGTCACTATGTTCCTAATCTGATGGTTGGAGATTAAACATTTGTTTTATTTGTTGTTGCTAAAACATGATAGCGAATCGACCTTCAGACAATTGGAATGCAAGTATGAGTTCATGCACCTCCTCATGGGCTTCGTGTCTACGGCTCTCGCTGCAGTGCATTCGGCAATATTTTTTCAAAAATGTAGTTGTGCATACACATCAGCAAAATCCTGCTTACGCCACTGTCAAGGCACACACAACACAACTTTAGTGGCCATAACTACACATCATACACTCACCCCTTTCAATTCTAACATTTATTGTAACACTGAGGCATGTATTTATTTATGCAACCTTAGACAGCTATATGTTCCTGTAATCATTTGGTTCAATTTGACTATGTACATTCACAAAGTGGGAGTCTGATCAACATTATTTTAAATTTTGCTTATGGAAGTGTCTCTACAAGGTGTATACATGGAAGCCATCTTTTTCAATTTGCCTACTTCATTGGAGAAGTGGCTTTTTTATATATGCATAAGATTTATGCATCACCGTTTAACGATCGGTATGTTGTTTACAGATTGCAACCAGCACAGACTGTCTAATAATGAATTAATAGTTCCAGCTCACTGCTTCTGGCTGCAACTGCTGTCAAACCATAGATTCGCAAACAAAATTATTTTCTGCATGCTTACCACCATTAGCATGTTAAGTGGTTCAGTTGAGCTAAGAATAAACCAAAACAATCTCCTTTAAATTGTGAAACTGCTTATGGCAAATGTGCAAAGTAGTCTCTTTATCAATATTTTACTAAATGATGAAAAAGTATTAACTGCATACATTAAAACAATCCATGACTAAACATATTAATAGAATTTTTCAGCAAACATGATTCTGCTGGAGAATTGCTGGTAACACCACCAGATCCACATCAATTTTATTTTTTCACTTTGGCACCGGAAAGCAATAACGTTTAAAGTAGTAATATCATCCTATATGTTTGGAGCCTTTTTTAAATAATTTAGAACTGGATGTGCAACAATTTGGGTGTGCAGTGCTCAAACAATAATAGTCTACACTAGACTGGCCAGTGCACACCCATCCCCAAAGGTCAATCCATCCCATATGTTTTTTAAATATTTAGCATGCAAAACAAATTACCAAATAATATTACTACGTTCAAATCGCATATTATTGCCACCTACGGGATGTGTGTGCACAGGTTATTTCATAATAAAATGCATCATAGATCATGTAATTTTAATGAACCATAAAAATTGTGTTTATCTTACGAAGTTGGTTCATCAAAAGCTGTGCTACGATGGTTTAAGCAAAAAAATATACGGGATGGGTGTGAGGTGCTCTATAAGATAGTTCTCATTATTTTGCTAATTAATGTGTATGTATGAAATAGTACCAGCATAATTGTATTAGGCTAAGTCTACACTTACTAGTAAACATGCGAAGTGCATGGTGTCATGCCATGAGGCACATGAAAACATGAAAGTGGTCACTGATGACTTCATGGTCCCTAAAGTAAAGTAAAGTTAAAGTAAAGTTTATTTTATTGGCTTTTTACAGAATTTGTTGTCAAGACGGCATAGTAGTTATGTTTGAGGCAGCCACTGCGCAGCGCCCTGCTTGGTGTCGCCACCATCTAGTAATGATACTGTACTGTGTCGACACACTGTGTGGAGATCAGCAATCCAGTGGAAGACATATGACATAACCTTTTTGGTGACACTAAGTCTGCCATGGCCGGGCCGCAAACTCACAACTCAAGCAAATCACGTTTTGAGGTCGTACGCTCTAACCACTGGATCACTGAGGACCACACTAATTGGTCACTTAAGGCGAAAACTTGCTTAGAGTCCTAACAATGATCAACAATAAGTCTCTGATTACGCAAACGACACCTACATGATAGTCATTTTCGTTAGGCATCAGGATCTTATATCTACAGCTATATTTGTTCATTATAAATTGTGAATTGAATTTTGTGCCGGTGCACAGCGGCACCGACACCTGTCGCAGTAGATCTCAGCGCTTGCTGTCGTGCTTTCTCGGAACACTGCATGAGATTGCTAGCCGGGTGCTTCTGGTTACAGGCATTGATGATATCAGCCTTTGTAATGGGCTGATGTTTCAGTCTTTGTAACATTTGCACTAAGTTTGCAATTGTGGATTTTTTCTCCCAAAAATTCCGTGATATTCTAAGAATTATTACAATGTATGATAATCTGCGATGTCAGATTTTTTTTGTATTAAAACCTCCCAAACAACATTGACATTTACAGTGATTGTATAATTAAGTATTTTGTAGAATGTCTGTAAATGGTGCTTTTATTTGCATTTACTCATATGTTTCCAATTTTTCCATTTTAATGACTTAAGCACCGGGTATATGCAAAAAGTAAGATTTAATCTTGTGATCCAAAAGAGACATAAGACTTCTATCAACTACCCAGTAAAACATGGCTCAAGCGAATGTCCACGTTTATTTTCTGTTTGTTGACCAATGCGTATCACCTTCATTAGCTTGAGGGGAAACAGAAAAGTGATGGAAATGAGGCTGTGTACTATGGTCCATACTACTATGGATCACTTATGTTGGGTGTTTTATGGCTATTAATCATCATCTTGAAATCAGAACACTGTTGATATGGGTCTTGTGGATCGTGTAAAGGGATGTGAAGAATTGAGAAAGTTATACATGATCTTGATTGCTAATGGCAAATGTGCAAAGTAGTCTCTTTATCAATATTTTTACTTAATGAAAAAAAGTATTAACTGCATAAATTAAACAATCCATGACTAAACATATTAATAGAATTTTTCAGCAAACATGATTCTGCTGGAGAATTGCTGGTAACACCACCAGATCCCACATCTGCCGGTCGCGCACCCATACCTGGGCATTATTCTGATTTCCTTCTGTGTTACCCATCTCAACTTTGACTCTGCACGTTGTACAATCTTCCTGGCCACTCGCACACACAGAGATAGCTGCCCGTCTTCCAATAGAACTCTTGCACACTTCACAGTTCCCACACTTCTTCAAAAGAATCGTCTTTCAAATCATGGTCATAGGCTTGGCATTGGAAGGTTAGCACAATGTCCCTCAGCACTCTCTACCAGCTGCCACCATGTTGCACGTCCGTGGTTGTATATGGACGTGGATTGTATGTAGAGAATGTGGAGTCACAGAACATCAGATAACTTTAGTCGCTTTTGTTCAAATCCATTCACACATCACCATATAAAGGCTCTTACACACACATAAGAAGATAGCTAGCTATATGACCTATTAGGAAATACTGTCATACACTCTATACCCTCGGATACCATTACAGCAAGTACAGCTTCATAATAATAATCCAATGGTACCTTTCGTCTGCAAGCATATATCCTAGCGTCAGACGGGGTACATGACAATCAACACATTGAGTGCAATCACATGATTATGGTATACATGAGAACAAGGCATTTGTACACACAGTGTTTCAATAGCTTAAATACATGATTACTATATGTAAAACCAGAGTTATATGAATACGGTGCACCTATGCATTTATTACCAACTAGCCTCCCCATCTCCTATGGAGATAATTTTATTACTGGCCATACAAAACATCGTCTTCTTTGACCACTGGATTTCTAAACCAGTGAGACAGACATAACACACACAGCAACAGAGAAACATAAGGCACGCAGCAACAATGTGATTATGGAAGCTAAAGCGGAAGTGTGTCTAAAAACGGACAGAACTCTCTATATATAAACACGCTAAGGGTTTTCAAACTTACACGCATCACGCAATATTGGCTGGGCGGAGACAGCTCGCGTTGGTCTCAAATCTATCTCACGTACCTTCTGTCTTGCAACGCAGCATTCATTTCCCCCTTTCCTGTCTGGTTTTTGTGTATTTCAAGATTTATTTCAAAAATCGGTCCAAATTGCCATCCAAACGTCCTTGCCCTTGGCCTTCAAGTACTGTAGCATGGAAGCTGGAGCTCACGTGACTTATACCAGCAAGCACCTGCCTCATAGTATTTGTTGCATATTGATTTAGCGTCATGTAGAACGTCTGGCGTTCCACCAACTTCCAAGGGAAACATAACGTCCTCTTCGGTGAGACGGACTTTGATTGTGTAGATCTATTATGTAAGCATATCAAACAGTGTAGGTTCTATTTTGTGAATTTCTTTGGGTTGTGTGGCTGTGGGTGGTGTCTGAACATGTTTGGGTGCAGTCAGAATGGGCGTGAGTATTAGTAGAACAGTGTGCTGTTAACGGGTGGGACATATTTGTAATGATTATATCCTGCAATCAGGTGTGTAGATCTACTAGGCAGTGTCAAAACTGATGTGTATCCAGTTCAGGGCCTGGTGGAGGTAGAACAGTGGTGGGTGCTGTCAGAAACGATGGCTGAGATGCCACGACAGTGCAGATGCTGCAGACCAGTATTATACAATTTTTGTTCTTAAATATAGTAGCGGGTAGATTGGTATTGGCGGTTTACTTACGAAATAAGGCATGTGCATATATTTCCTGTAACTGATTTGTCGTCCTCACGGGTACGCATTGACTTTCAGGAGCATTTTCCTACATGTGGCTGTTGTATTGTAGCAAAGCGGAAGGCAAGCAAGTTTAAACAAGGGAAAAGGTGGGAAGTTGCAAAAAAGATATGCATTAAATTGGGCTAATAATATTATTTTTTGTACTCCCTGAACCTACAATGCTGCAAAGTACTCCTGCCCGTGATATTGCCCGTGATTTTCACGGGGTCTTGCTAGTATGTACATGAATCAGTGATTTTAAAGCAGTTTGTTGTCGATACTGATGAAAGCAAGCGAACAAATAAACCTGTAAATGTGATGTCCAATAATGTGGTACACTCAAAATGCCCGAATGCGCCCCAGAAAAGTGATTGCAGGCGAATTTCCAAAAATAAGAAAAACAACCATGGCAATGCCCCTCTTTGCGTGATTATATATAAATGACATGTGGTGTCTTTATACAGTCGACATCATAACATTTCTGTGCACGTTTAACTTGGACAAATATATGATAAATCATGTAGATTTATGTACGGATGTAAACTAAAAAACTAGTAGGGCCGGAAACTAGTATACATCTTTAGTGGTGGGAACGTACATTCCTAAAATTGGCCCCACCAAATGGCTTTGATGGTAAATCAGTGAGTAGAAGGTGAAGGTATGGTTGGCAAGAAAACTCAATTATTTCATAAATATTGGTGTTTTCATGAGATTTCTAGATGATATCTTAAACAGTTTTCTTACGACAAAAGATAAGCAAAGCATGTACCTTATGGAAAGTGTCCAAACTGCATTTTTAAGCACAAACAAAACTTTGTATACAAATATTTTTTGCATATATATGTCTCAGGTGCTGAACATATTACGTAAAATTCAAACTGTTTATCTACATGTTTTTCAATGAAAACAGATGTCATTTCTAACAAAAGGAGCGGTATTCTGAGATGACCAGAAACGTGTTATATGATGCTATTTGAATCTTTATCAAGCTCAATCCTATTAGCAACAAAGCTACACCACTATAGTATCACTGCTAAGAAAAACAATTCATGCTTTTTAATTTTAATCCTTTTTGTTTTTCTGTATTAAGTAAGGTGCATACTACTTCGATGTTTACATTGTTTGAAGGGTACTAGTCCATCAGCCAAATCCTGTAATAGCGCTGTTTATGTAAATGGCATGACACTTGGAAATAGTAACACTCTTTTTGTAAACTCTTCTGATTTCTAGCAATGATGCATAAGGCTGTACTTGCCTTTTAGTCCGTATCCATTAATGTATTTTTAAAAAAAACACACCATGAATCGAAAAATAATTAAATGAAATGATTGAGGTCCAAATGTAATACAATCGTACTGATTAAGATGTTTTGGTAATATACTGATTAGGGGTAATGTTGCAAGCAACAATTTAAAGTTTAACATTGTAGTTTAGGAAAAAAGGTTGTCAAGGAAATTAAAATACTAGACTTCTTGAGGTTTAATGCTACTAACATAATCTTTAAAACTTTAATATTGTAATTTAGGAAAAATTGTTGTTAAGTATAAAAAAAATCAGACTGTCATATAAATATACATGTGGTATGATGTTTCAGTAATTGAAGTTGTAGTCTGATGTGTATTGAATGCATTTACCAGTTTCACAGTTGTCTCCTGTGTATCCCAAGTGACAATTACAGTCATACATATCTAATGTTGGCATCAAACACGTCGCATCATTTTCACAAGGCTGTGAAAAACATTCCTCCACATCTAAATTAAAGATTAATACATCGTATAATATGGTATATATCATTGAACAACTTTGTTTGTATGTTGATATGATATTGTGATGGAACAGCTTTATAAACTAGATGAGCAAACATACAAGGAATTATGAATTTCCCACAGAGGTGGGGATCACAAGGGATGTGCAGCTGCTTCTCCCCACCAGAACATTTCAGTGGGGTTTAGCATGTAAATCTTTTGTAACAAAAAAGTTGTTAGGGCCTCCAGCGCGGGGGTTCATTGCAGTATGACCGCAGAGTATAAATTCCCCTATAGTACATGTTGCACTGGACTAGGATAATATCCCAGTTACACATACCTTGATAGGCATTGTTGTTTTACTTTACTATGGCCACTGCAGGACTAGGGACGAGTACTCTCTTGTACTGGGTTGAGCCAATTAGCGGCAGTTCACTCTCAGGCGCTGGTACAGCAGCAGCATGGGGGGCTGGCAACCTACTCCCTCAAGTATGGCAGTAGGCCCTCTTTTTATTGTTACTTACCGAGGCTGGCCTATGGCCTTCCTCCCTCACTGTCGTGGACTTGGTCTACCGTGGTTGTGCATAGGGGACGCCCATAGCACAGCGTGTCAGCACCGGTGCAAAGTCACTCCCCCACATGGAGCCTCTCGTGTAACGGGGTAATACACCCCATGACCTACGGACAGTGGATGGTCCTGGTACGTGGAGCACGTGTGGGTTAATGAAACACAACGAGGTGTAGTCTAGCTGAGGAACATCTGCAGCACAGCCAGGGTGATCACGCGGCCCTCGAGGTCATAGGCGTGAGCCCTGGGTGAGTGTCACCGCTATGGCCGGTTGGCGCACGTGTTCCAGTTGATCTGTTAGCAGATTGATTCTGGATGTTCCAGATGTTCCAGCTACTTTGTTTACAGATTTCGTGCCGTGACCAGGATCTTACGAGAGTACGAGCTTTGACGTGGCAGTTGGACAAACCCCTCCTTTGGATGCAATACCCGAGATCCTACAAAGGCTGAGACTCAGAGCAGCAGAAGACCTCCAAGGCATAGGCAGAAGGAGTGGCGATCCTGTCGGGCAGTCCAGAAGATTGTAGAGAGTGGTGTCTAACACTGCGAAATCTATGCAGGAGCTGAGAGTCAGTTCTCATGTTGTCGGGTGGGAGATCGCCGCAAGCGACAACCCAATACCGCAATGGGGAATGGGGAAGTGCTACAACAACAGCGACCACCGCAGTGTGAGAGGGTCAGAAGCGACAAGCTGAGCAACCAGCATGGGGGCGGAGCAGTCAAGAGCGAAAGCGGACCGATAAGGAAGTTCACAGGGATGGCGTGCTCCCTCGTTGCTCCACCGTTGATGGGAATGACTGGCGGGGGGTGCGGACAGTGCTACTAGCGCTGCGATCCATTGCCATCATTTCCATTGACAGGGGTCACATAGGAGACCAACACTGCTGCGGGTGGCGCTGTACTGCATGGTGCGGCGTGCAGCCGCCAAACAACCTGGAATTGGCGACAAGCTGTGACATTCGAGGCGTCGCCGGAACTTTTGCTTCAAAAGCGAAGTCACGGGAGGAGAGCGAGAAGCATAAGTACTGCATGAAGACGAGGATGAAGTGAAGCGATGGTGACCGTTGCTCTGGCCTGGTGGAACTGCCTGTGGGCGAGGATCCAGTGTTACCAGAGGCTGACGATCCAGTGAAAGTGGGCACACAGAGACGTAGGCTGCAGGAAGGTTTGGGAGCTGTGGGGGGGAAAGGGCTGGACAAGTCACAACCTCCCAGGTGAAGTTGGAGACTTGGATCAGTAAGAACCAGGTTCACGACGGAGTGAGGACAAGCGATCATGACTCGGGAAAGAAGAGCTTTCCCGCGATGTCCAGTGACAGCAAGCAGCCAGACAGTGCTAGACGGTGTGTGTGGCATTTTAAAAGAGCATGCGATATATATGTGTGTGTGTGTGTGTGGGTGGGTGTGTGTGTGTGCGTGCGTGCATGGGTGTGCGTGGTAGCATGTGTGCGTGGGTGGTAGCATTTACACACCATGAAAAATATAAACTGTGTATTTGCAAAGATGTTGTTCTTGTCATCATTCTGGGGGGGGGTTCGTAAAATACTAGTAATTTACTATACTTATATAGCGCCGAAACGTAATGTTTTCGCCCCTCCACTCCGAAAATCGAGTACCATTTCCCCATTTGCCTCAATATATATGTGTCTGAAAATTACTATAAATTAATAGCTTAAAACGGTCCGATTTTGGGGTCCTGGGACGAAAATTACATGCTTTTCATAGGCCTGGTTAAACGAAACGGTTTGGTGCTTAGGGGCCGGGCAAAACCGTTGTATTTGCAGTATTAATATATAATGAACAGTGCCCCCCGGTGAGGGCAAAACCAGTGTTTAATACACTGGAATGTCAATATTGGCTGATTATTGATTTATAGCAGTATCATCTATTACCAAGAAGTGGATAGATTTTTTGGAGCCGCTGTGTCTGGAGTTTGTGGTTATAGAATAGTGATTTTAATTGTGCATTCAAATAGTAATAAGAATGTGATTCACTAGTAAAATGGACCTAATAATGGGCCCAAATGGGCCCAAATATGGACCGTTTGGGCCCATATGAAATAGGGTTCTTGTGGTCACCATTTCCAACCGACATGCCGAATTTGAGCATCCTAGCTCAAGCGATGCGACCTGTAGAGGGTAACGAACCAGATGGATGGACGGACGGATGGACGGATGGACGGACAGACGGACGGGCGCAATTAATTGGTACAAGCCAGTGTATAAAACACTGGAATAAATCTGTCACGTTATTTTTCGTTTCACCGCACTCCTGAAAAAAAAAGCTCGTAATTTTCACCCATCCCCTGAAACGAACGATGTAACGTGCATGCTCGAAACTTGTCCAGAAATTAGTATTAAATAATAGGGTTTTATGTTCGTGTGCACACGAAACGTGTCCTGTTTTGTGTTTTGACGCGTTTCAAGCGCTACAATTTGGCTATGATTTTGGGGTGGTGGTGAATTTGTGCATTAAAAAGCGATTATTCAAAATGGCGGACTGCTGGCTATATAGTTATTAGTAAACAAACACTACATAAAGCTGCATTTTTTTCCTTATTTCTTTTTATTGTTCCACACAAACATATACATAGGGTCTCACGTTATGACTGCATTTATTGGCGCTCATTATCAGGCAAATATATCGTCTATGCTGGTGTCAATGCGTCTCATCACAATCCTTCGTTTCTTTTTAGGCCGCTCTCTCCGGTCAGCAGCCGTCTCTTTCGCTTGTTCTAGTGCAGTGGCCGCCCTGGACACCACTTTTATAGGCTCCTCGGTCTTCTTACCTCGAGATCTGGGTGGTCCTCTTCACTCAACAGCCCGTCTTTTTCGCTTGTTCTAGTGCGGCATCCGCCCGGCGACATATAGGCTATAGGCTCCTCAGTCTTCTCACTTCCGACCTGTCCGGTTTTCACCACATAAAAACCGTGTTGCCGACCATAGACCCCTCTGACATGCGACGGTAGTGCTCGCGCCACTGGTAGGCTGTGGCAGTGGCCGGCGTGCTGCTGGGGATGTAGCTACTCATCGTCCGAGAGGCGTAGAACGCAGCTAAATCCCTTTGATGATGGATAAATCCTCGTTGTCGGGGACGATAACGTATACATATTGTGGTCAGGACCGGCTGGTTCACTTTGATGGGGTAGGGGTTGACGTATTCAATGCTGTCCCTTAGACGGGGCAGTTTTTTGTTCACGCGAGCCTCGATGTCAATGATTCTCAAAAAGTCCAGTGTACTGACCGTTCAGGATGGTCACGCTGACGCAGTCCCCGTTTATATGAACATGGCGCGTCTCTGCTCCCCGTGTGGTCCAACGTCATCTCCATCAGTGCGAGGTACCACGCCCCTGTTGCCCAGGTTCACGCAGCGCGTCACCGCAATGGATTGACAGCTTCTGTCCACGGTCCCCGAAGAGTGTTCCGGGCGACTCCACCCCCATCCTCACCCCTTTCCGGTGCGACCTCACGGCCCCGGGAAGTGAAGCTTTTGTCTCTGTGTCTGGCTGTTTCCTGCACGTGCTACCAAACCGTTGTCCAGTCGCTACTAAATTAGTGCAACAATCCTGTATGTTCCTCGACTGCACTCAGAAACAGCATGCGATGTGGTCGCGCCGAGACTCTCGTCCGGCTTGGTGCCCCCCTGCATCCTGCCCGTCCCTCCCAGATGTGAAATAAGCCTGGTCCGAGAATCCGGCGGTCGCCGAGCCACTAGACCGAACCTTGTGACGAACGCATCCTCCTCGAATTCCTAGGCCGAGCGAACCCAGAGGCCAACCCCCAGGTCCTGTGATGCTCTCATAGGCGGCGAGACACCGCCTTTACTGGCAAACCCTCCACCTCCCGAACCCGACACGGAACGCCCATGCACTGGACGCCCGATAAAATTCACCCTGGCTAGTAGCTCCCCGTCATCTGCGGTAGACATCTGAGGATGGTTGTCGCTCATATCAGCGGCTGGGGAAGCTCGCGACTCAGCTCCCCCTGCCTACTCGTTTCCCTCCTTAGTCGCTTGTGACCAAAGAACTTCGTGTTCTGGGCCAAATTTTGCTGACTTTGGTGTCCGGCTTCTTCTTTGCCGTGCGATTGGGAGGACGCCAATTGCCACTCGGCGATCTGCTCAGATGTTGCAACTCGTACAAACGTGGCCTTCTGACCACAGTGTCAACATTCTACGTTGGCTAACCCCGCTGACCCCCTTGTGGTGGCTGTTGTCTTTTCTGCAGTTTCCGCGTCGATAACCCGACGTTGCTGCAGTGACCTCGGTCCCTTTTCCCGATTCCGACTTCTGCTTCTCCTGCTCACTCTGCACCGCTAGCACCTGTTTCACCACAGTCTCCGTGGACGGGTGATTGGGTTTTTTTCGTGTTAAGCTTCTTCCTTCTCGCACGATGTTTGCCTTGTATTTAGCTGGGCCGTCACGCGACTCGCGCCCGAACCAGCTCCTGGGTCAAGATGGCTAAATCCGATTCAGGATACATCATGACTTCATCGTGACGTTCGCCGAAGCGAAGCGGAGTTTAATCCCAATTCGAGCCATTCAACACGGCCAACTCTCTGCGGTGATTGTCCTTCCTGTGGGCCTTTTGCGCCAGGGACATTAGCTGAGCAATGAAGTCGCGGACTGACTCTTCGTTGTCCTGCTTCCGGTTTCTGTCGCAAGGTTCTTCCTTGGCGGCCCTCATCTCAAGCCATCGCATGGAAGTGAGCATTGAGAGTCGCCAAGAGGATCTTCCAGTCATTCCTGTTTTCAATGGGGGAGGTTCAACAATGCTCCCTGCGCCTTTCCTGATAACCGGTCCACCAGCCATCCCGCCCACTCCTGGGACGGAAGTCCACTTCATCTCCGAAGCCCCAACTGATGTGCAGCCCGGAGGTATTTAGCCAGCCCTCCCCAATGCAGTTTTCCTCTTTGTACTCGCTGTAGGGGACTTTCGCTTTTTTGTCGGTAGTTCCGTCATCCTCGATGCGCCCTGAGTTCATTTTAACCGACCCAGACATGTCGCCCTGCCACTTCTTGGCTGGCGCCACCTTCTTTCCGTCCTTCGGTGTTGGATTTCCTCAACTCCCCTAACCCCTAACTCTTGCGAGACGGGATCCGGGTTGATAGCGGTTCCAGTGCGCCGCTGGTTTTCACCAGCAAACGCGTCATCCCCCGAGCACCTCTTCCTCCGTTTCCTTGCTGGCCTGGCTGGCGCCTTCTTCTCCCTCCTTGAGATCCGCACCCTTTTTCTTCTCAGTTGTCCCGTCGACCCTGCCGGGGGGGTGGCGGGGTCTGCTCATGGTGTACCACATGGTCACCCCATCAGAGACTTCTTCCCGTATCAGACTGCGTCAGCATGGGGTCTTCTGTAGCCGTTGATGTCAATGTTCCGGCCTGTGGCAGCAGCTGCACTAGCAGGGAAGCAGTACGGACCAAAGGGTCTGCCTGCACCCCGCCCGTCATACCACTCCATTTCAAGGTCAGGACATTGCGACTGCGTGTCGTTGGTGCTGAGAGTTCAACCTCACTCAATGGTCGGCGAACTTTCTTCTCAGCCTTGCATTTGTTCGCTTCGCTCCTCGGCGCAGTACGCGACCTCTCACTCCTCTTCCGACATAGTGTTCGCGATGGTCGACTCATGGTGCTGTAGGTATTGTAACTGGCGACCCAATCTCTTTCTGCTGTTCGGTCGGCAACTGGGCAACGTTGCCTTTGCGACCACTCCAGGCTAGCTTCAACCATGGCGGTAAACAAAGTGTGAGTCGGGTGGGCGTACCCAGCTTGGTGACTGGGTCGCGCTCTGTGCTGAAAAAGCGACTCCACGGTCCCAAAGCTAGGATTTGCGACGGACTGCTGACCCCTAGATGATGTTGGTTCCCTTACTACTCCTCGTTGTGTTAACTGGTACCCCACGTACAGGCCACCGTCCAGTGTACTGGGCGAGTGCCTGGTGACTAACAAGCCGGGTTTCACGATGGGTCCGCACACGGAGGGGGGAAAACGCACCGGTGCTGACACGCAACAATCAGGGCGTCCCTTTACGAAGCCACGTGGTCCCAGGTGCGGGAGGAGGGGGTTCGCCACCGACCAGCCCCGTCAGATAAGTAAAGAAGGCCTATCTCCGAAGGAATAGGTTACCAGCCCTACGTGCTATCCGACTAGGCGTCTACAAGGAAACTGAGGCCCCTAATGGCCAAGTCTCAGTACTGTAGTGTACTGAGTCCCGAATCCTACAGTGGGCTTAAGAAGGCATAACAACAAGGTGTGTGTAACAAAGGGGATAATATACCTAGTCCAGTGCAACTTACATACAACTACTTTATACTCTATTGAGGTTGCTGCAACCTCGCGCACTGAACCTACTGAGAACTAGTTTCGTTACAGTATCCAATCTTTTATTTTCTTTCCTCTTAAGATCTTACTTTTCTTTTTGCTTCAATCTAGGCGCAGCCTTTGGTGTTTCATATGTATTTGGCGTATACTTTTCAAAGTCTTTGACGGTTGTAAATCTGTTGTTTGGGTGTGTCGTGCCACTGTGGATTTCGAACGAGTTCGTGGGGTATGTTCTTTGAATGCAAATGTTTGCTCAGTTCTCTCCATACCTTGGGTTTTTCAGCTCTTTTTTGCTGTCTCAGAGCATCGTGGATGAGATTGATGATGTGACTGTTTTCAATCCCTTGCTCTCCAATAGATAAGTGCCCTTGTTCGTCCCATTGTACATCTTTATCTGCTTTGAGGAATTCCAAAAGACCTCGAGCTTTGGACTGGTAGATTTTAGAAATGCGAAACAGTACATGAGCCGACGGTAGAGTCTCATGTGGGGCCTCATAATTTTGATCACGCATTGTCAAATATTGATTGAGCTGTTGTGTGAAAATTTTCTCCTTGTAATCTGACATATTAGTGTTCAGTGTTTTGGTCATGTCAGAGTCTAGTTTTGATATGGTTTTGTCTAGTGGTTTATCCACAACAGCGTCTCTTTGTTCTGACCTCCAAGAGTTGATAACATCTTCTGGAACTAGGTACTTTTTACAACTCATCTCCTTAATATTCCACTCAGCAGAGAGCCAACAATTGGTGTAAACAGCAAATGTAGAAATCCTCCTTTCTGCTCAATATGTAATCTATTTTATGACTAGTCTTTTTTTACTCAACTCATGAAGGTTGTTCTTGTGGCTCATCAAATTTTTGAACTGATCTCTAGTCAGTGGAACATTACCTTTAGTACATTGAGAGCACATTCTTGAAGACATAACTGTAATGGTTTACCACCTTTAATTAGAATTGTAACGAAACCAGTTCTTTAGTGGGTCTCCAGTGCGCGAGGTTGCAGCAACCTCGCAGAGTATAAAGTAGGTTATGTTAGTTGCACTGGACTAGGTAATATTATCCCCTTTGTTACACACACCTTGTTGTTATTCCTTATTAAGCCCACTGTAGGATTAAGGACTCAGTACACTATAGTACTGAGATTCAGCCATTAGGACTCAGTTTCCTTTTGTAGACGCTAGTCGGATAGCATGTAGGGCTGGTAACCTATTCCCTTCGGGATAGGCCCCTCTTTACATATCTGACGGGCTAGCCGGTGGCGAACCCTCCTCCCGCGCCTGGGACCGCGTGGCTTCGTAAAGGGATGCCCCTGATCATTTTGTGTCAGCACCGGTGCAAAGTCCCCTTCCGTGTGGGGGCCTGTCGTGAAACCCGGCTTGTTAGCCACCAGGCACTCGCCTGCACGCTGGACGGTGGCCTGTACGTGGGGGTACCATTTAACACAACGAGGAGAAGTAAGGGAACCAACATCATCTAGAGTCAGCCGGTCCATCGCGTCCGGAAGCTTGGGCTCATGGCGTGGCGAATCAGCACAGAGAGCGACTCCAGTCATCAAGCTGGCACGCCGACCGACTCCACTTTGTTTACAGAATGGCTTTCTGTTTTTTTTTTTCCCACAGCATCGTAATTGTTTAAGAGTTTGTATATGTGCTTTGAGTCTTGAAGCCATTGTGATGAATGAACAAAAATTGTGATCATGTGATTATTTATATTATGTAAGTGTGTGCTAACTTGGCCTTTTGGAATACATCTCCTTCATCAGGTAAGATATTTGATTTTAGGTGTAAAAGTTCAGAGTATCCGGTTTCAAATCAACAATGAGATTGCAGAATGGTTTTGAAGTAGCATTATCAAAAACTTGAGCATTTTGGTAGCTTTTACCGAGTGGAAATATTTGTCTCGCCCAATGGCCAATTTGGGCTTTGCATCGTGGGGACCTGAATAGTATCAAATACATGGCGTTCTGGCAAGCAGTGCGGTAGGCTTTGTCTTGATAAAAAAGGACTTGACTAACAAATAAGATGGAGCAATTTTCATGATGTGCACAAACAGTGAATAATTCAGTCAATTTAGAATCACAATCCCCATTTGGTCATCAATCACCAGCAGTGTTGGAATGGTTTTATCAAGTGTGAAATTCAGTCCTTCTACATATTGCAGATTTGGCATGGTATCAAATGGCGGTTGATATTTTTGTAGGAATAGATAACCCTGGACACATTGGGTGTGATGACAGCATCTTTATGGTGGATGAGCTTTACTATATATTGTGTTTTTCCACTACAGGTCGGGCCTACGCAGATACAGGTAAATGGGTGTCTAAACCCAATGTACTTTTTGGTCAACATTCCAGTGTTTTAAACACTGGCTTGTACCCAATTAATTGCGTCCGTCCGTCCGTCCGTCCATCCGTCCGTCCATCCGTCCGTCCATCCGTCCATCCGTCCGGTTCGTTACCCCTCTACAGGTCGCATCGTTTGAGCTAGGATGCTCAGATTTGGCATGTCGGTTGGAAATGGTGACCACAAGAACCCTATTTCACATGGGCCCAAATGGTCCATATTTGGGCCCATTTGGGCCCATTATTAGGTCCATTTTACTAGTATTCAATATGCTTTAGCCAGCATATGGAAAAATCAATATCATAAGGCAGCAACATTAGTCTAGCCTGGTGCTGTTAGCTGCTGAAATATGAATATTGATTTTTTGACAATATATAGACAGTGGCATTCCAGTGCTTTTCCAGTGTTTTAAACACTGGTTTGCCCTCACCGGGGGCGCTTTTCATTATAGTAATGATGTGTTCTATGGTTAGAAATCATTTATGTATGTTTAGATGAGGCAAACGAACAACTTTTACACATTTAAACATTTATTACATTAAAGTACATAGACCATAATAACTGTAAAACATATATACACACAGTTAGTAAACATAATCATTCACAATGCTTTGCTTAATTTTGTCCATGTCAAACAGTTTTTACTCTTTTGTAGGAATCATAGGGTGTTTCTAGGATAACACTCTGCTGGAGAGCTGCACCGGCCAATTTAGCTATGAAGTCTTCGGGTTTGATGGTGACATCAGGAAATGAGATGAAACTTGCTAGAAAAGTAATGCTAGAGATGATGAAAACTGAAACAACAAAAATGATGCATAAGAAATGTGAAGGATGCTTGAAAGGGTGTTTCTAGGATAACACTCTGCTGGAGAGCTGCACCGGCCAATTTAGCTATGAAGTCTTCGGGTTTGATGGTGACGTCATCTTTCAAGCATCCTTCACATTTCTTATGCATCATTTTTGTTGTTTCAGTTTTCATCATCTCTAGCATTATTTTCTAGCAAGTTTCATCTCATTTCCTTATTTTAGATGTTCACACAATTCTGGCCATTCTTTTTTTCAAAGAGAGAGAGAGTCCCTTGCGAGTTGGATGATTCTTAAACCAGTGTCGAATATGTATGTAAACATGATTATTGAAGAGAGTGGTGCTTACACGAACATCTCCTGTTAAGGGCCAGGATGATTCTGTCTTTTTATCGATACTTGAAGTAACTTGTTCTTGACACGCTATGAGATTTTGCCAGGCATCAGGAGGTAATGTAATAGATGTCTTCTTGGCTATGTTATCGACTTGCACTCCAAAGTTAGTGATGTGAACAGCAAGAGCCATGGTGAGAGAATGATACATTTTTCTTGGATGTGTCCCTTATAAAGGCTGTGCTTGTTTTTGATTGGTTAATATGGCGCACGTGATCAAACGTTGATTGGTTGTTACAAAACAACATTTTTTTCACACCTTTTATTATTTACAACAATTTCTATACAATACTATCGTACCAAGAAAGAAAAGTTTCATGTTCAACAAACGCTTGCAACACTTGAGGTGGTATGATCATTTGTTTTCTACCCTTTGCAAGACGAATGCTATAATTTCTTACAACAAGATCATTCATGACGGAGGAATAGAAAGACATAGATTTTTTGCCATGACTTAATGTATATTTGACAGGTATGCAATCATTGTCTATTTCAAGGAACCAACCACCATATATTTCAAACTCACATCCTCCACACAAAGATATCTTATCTGACTTGAAAGAAGCCATCATTACAAATGAGACATGAGGTGTGACATAGCTCTTATAAGCTCCTTGCCACCCATAAGTGTAAGTTTTAGAGTGTCTTTCACAAGAATTCTTATATCATATACTAATCTATATTGTTTGTGCTGAGAAACTGTTTTTAGATCACCGTTATGTCTAACAATTTTGTATGGGTCATCAATGTTGTACACAGTTTTGTCCTCAGTGCTATTCTTGGTTTCTTCGGGAGTTGTAATGAGGGTCTTCATTGACTCAAAGTTCAATATCAAAGAATTCCGGTGAATTAGAGTAAAGCCTCTGATTTTGCATACAGATTTACCCTTTTCTAGTACATATGCATAGTTTTTTGCTCCTCCGCTACAGAAGTCTGTGATGGCAACACCAGATGTTTCATCCTATGTAGTCTCCTATTGGGGGATTCCAACAGTTCATTTTAGTGGATATAAATGTCACAAAATTACATGCAGGGTTCATTACAGCTATGTAAAGAAATGTAGACCCATGTGTATGTGACGTGTTCCAATTATGTTTCTTGTGGACTATAACAATCTGTAATTATGAATTTTTCATTTCGTTCTTGGTCCATCATCTTTTCTTGGAAAATAGGGGGTTGGCGTTCTATCTTAGATTTTGGTTCTAAACAGCTGTATTTTCATATTTTTGGATAAATTGTTGTTAACAGTTAATTATATCAAAACTTGATTCATTTATTATGTATGTTTTATAACAGTAACTCAATTTACTAAGATTTACACAAGTTGATGCTGGATAACAGACTGATAGTGTGAAATATTGATTGGATGACCTGTTGGATACTTCTCTTGAGACAGTGTATGGAAGGACTCTTGTGTTTAACCTCGTGGCTTGAGCAACTTGTCGGATAATCTCAAGGCGACAAAAAGTGGACTCGTCATTGTTAGCGTGGCAACGTAGTGGACTGAATATAACCGTGTGAAACATCTGGGACTATCCAGCGACTAAAGAGGAGCTGAGTGAAGCAGGTTTTTTTCTATTTGTTTTTCTGATTGTACTGTAACGAAACCAGTTCTTTAGTAGGTCTCCAGTGCACGAGGCTGCAGCAGCCTTGCAGAGTATAAAAAAGTTGTATGTAAGTTGCACTGGACTAGGTATATTATCCTCTTTGTTACACACACCTTGTTGTTATGCCTTCTTAAGCCCACTGTAGGATTAGGGACTCAGTACACTATAGTACTGAGATTCAGCCATTATGGCTCAGTTTCCTTTTAGACGCTAGTCGGATAGCATGTAGGGCTGGTAACCTATTCCTTCAGGGATAAGCCCTCTTTACATATCTGATGGGGGCTAGCCGATGGCGACCCCCCCCCCTCACAGTGCCTGGGACGCGTGCCTTCGTAAAGGGGACACCCTGATCGTTGCGTGTCAGCACCGGTGCGAAGTCCTCTCCGTGTAGGGGGGACTGTTGTGAAACCCGGCTTGTTAGTCACCAGGCACTTCGCCCAGTACGCTGGGCCGGTGGCCTGTACGTGGGGTACCAGTTAACACAACGAGGAGTAGTAAGGGAACCAACATCGTCCAGGAGTCAGCGTCCATCGCGCTGGCGTCCTAGCTTCGGGCTAGTGGCGTTGTGAATCAGCACAGAGCGCGGCCCAGTGACCATCTTTGGTCAAGCTGGTGCCGTGACCGACTTCCACTTTGTTTGCAGTTTGGTGCGTGACCAGGATCTCGCGACTGTACACGCCTATGGGGGCGCGATACGAATGTGAGATCCAGTCACCATGTCCCGACCCACAGCGTCCAGAGGGTTGGTTCACTAATCGCGAACACCTTCTCCGCCGCGAAGATTGGCCCGGAGTGGTCGCAGAGGCAGTGTTGCCCAGTCGCTTAATCGAGAAGCAAAGAGATAGGGTC
>JAGTTF010000264.1:0-14841 GCA_019095985.1 Streblospio benedicti
TTTTCTCCTGAGAATTTGCACATGGCTACTTGACTTACATGACTTATATTAATTTTATGCCAGCTAGGTTCCTTGTATGTGGTAGTGAGTGAAAAGAATCCAATTACTTGGAGTTTAATATATACATAAAAAAGCTCCAGACTACACACGTCTTGTTCTTGTGTGATAGCAATGTTTTATATAAGTTTAAAATAAGTAAAAAAAAAACAAGTCATTCACTGGCCCTTCTGATACCTTACTGGCCCTGGTAGTGAAGACGCTAAACTTCAAGTCGTGTTATTGAATCTGATCATCAGCCTTTAGAGATGATTACAAAGAAGAGCCTTGCTGCAGCCCCGGCTCGTCTCCAACGCATGCTTCTTCGCTTACAACGATATGACTACTCCATCAAATATCGACCTGGAAAAGAAATGATACTTGCAGATGGATTATCAAGGCTACCAACCTCGATTGAAAGTCCACAGATTCCTTTAAACATCCAAGTTTGTTTTGTTCAGTTCAGTGGACAGAAACTTGAGGAAATAAAAGAAGCAACAAAACAAGACAACACACTACACCAGTTAATGAGGAGAGCAAATTATTATCCCAGCCAAGTTACAAAAAGATTACTTAGAGGCAATTCATAGTGGACATCGAGGCATCATATGATGTCAAGGAAGAGCTAGAAGCAGTGTATACTGGCCGGGAATCAACAAGGATATAGAAGAACTTGTTACAACCTGTCAAAAATGCCAAGAATATCAGGCCTCGCAGACTAAAGAAGCGCTAATGCCCATAGATTATCCACCAATACCATGGCACACAATAGGAACAGACCTATTTATGCACAATAATCAATGGTATTTAATAATAGTAGACAGGTCGGAAAATCAGAATATGTAAATCCTACGGGCATTTTTTAGTAAAAGTTGGCAACATACTTTTTTGACACAATTTGGGTGTGCCAATTCTCCCCTATAAATGTCGCCGAACAATTTCTTGAGATGAAGGCCTCAAAATGGAAAAAACAAAATGGCCACCGAAATATGCACTAAACCAGCTCATATGTGTATAGAAAAATTTGATTAAGCAGTATAATTTTGAAATGCAATAGAAAGCATCACCACCATTGTGTCAAATCAATAATTTTAACACTTTGAAATTGTGTTCAATAAAAAGCATCACCACCATTGTTTTTAAAACCTTGGAAGGGGCCAGTCAGTAGGCATCCAGTGCGCGACTCATTGTAGCATGGTCGCAGAATATCAAAAAGCCCCTTTATATAAGTTGCACTGGACTAGGTTAGTTCTCCTTGGCTACACACACCTTGTTAAGCTCTTGTTGTTGTATTTATTATGGCCACTGTAGGATTAGGGAACAGTACTCTCTTGTACTGATTCTGAGCCGAATATCGGCAGTTCTCTCTTAGACGCTGGATGGGCAGCAAGTAGGGTTGTCGACCTATTCCTCGGAATAGGCCCTCATTCACTTGTCTCCCCAGGTTGGCCGATGGCCTTCCTTCCTCTCGAGGTCTAACCTGCGTGTGGCTGTGTGTAGGGGGGACGCCCGAAGCACATGCGTGTCAGCACTGGTGCGAAGTCCCCCCCGTGTGGAGGCCTCTCGTGAAACCCAGGGGTGAACACCGTCTTGGCAGTAGGTAACCGGAAGGAACCTAGGCCGGGCGCACGTGGAGAGCTTAGTACACAACGAGGAGTCAGCTAGAGAACCGCAAGACCTCCCTGGGGTTCGGCGTAACCCCGCGACTGTCACCCCAGGGCCGACGCAGTCAAGAAGTAGGCGGTGATCGGACAAGGCCGACAATAGCGTATATTGTCAATTTCTTCACAGATTGGTGCCGTGACCAGGATCTCACGAGAGTACACGCAAGAACCAGGGCAGCCCGAACGGGCACCCCTGGGGTTACCAACGGCATAGGGCCCCTCGATGGGTACCTCTCGTTGTAACCGTGCTCTGAGGTCGTAGCCATGGCGGAAGCACCCAAAGCCAGCCCGTAAGGGCAGTTGTTTCAGTTGTTCCAGTCGTTGCAGTCGTTGCAGTCGTTGCAGCAGTCGTTGCAGTCGTTGTCGCAGTCGTTGCAGTCGATAGAAGATTTATTTGGGTTTGCCCAATCACAGTCCCTCGAGGATGACACAGAACAACAAAAAGCAAGACTCCCGCACCGCAGTGGAACTGCAAAGAGCGCAGTCGCTTCGTGCGGCTGGGCGAGCCGAACACCTGAGTGGCGTGTGGGCCGATGGATCAACCGTCGTCAACACGCGACAGCGAGACGAGGATCAAGGCACAGGAGGCGGGCAACCGCCCGACGAGTGACGCCGGAGCGCCTCTATCATGACCATAAAGTGGAAGGCGTCGACCGGGGAGTGGAGGAAGTGTGTGACACGACCCCACTGCCGTCGTTCACCCTTACCACGCCGGCCGCATTAGAGGAACAGTCCGCTCTAGTTGACCCGACACCCCCGGGTGAAAGAGATCAGCTAATACCAGACGTGTCAGTCGCCACGGGAAGTTTCGCGAGGAGTTGGAAACAGTGTGCGGTGGTGACGTTTCATCACCTGCCCCATGCACGTAGACAGTACGTAGCCTTGTCTAACATGGACTGGGAAAGAGGAGGAACAAAAGAAACTACTTGACGAGTCGGGCGGGGAAGAACAGTTGTCGCTGAATGTTCATGACAAGGAGAATTGGGACGAGACGTAACCCTTTGACGTAAGCCTTTAGGGCGTACAGTGCGACCCGAGATGCTGACGTAAAGCCTTTAGGGGCGTACAGTGCGACCCGAGATGCTGACGTAAGCCTTTAGGGATTACGGTGCGACCATCCCAACACGAGCCGGGTCGATGGGGTTCAGCGTTGCAGGACTGCAGCGACACGTCGTTGCAGCGACGTGTACAGGGGGGGTTAAGAGTGTCGCGGGCGCGACCACCCGTTAGACACACCCCCCGACGACGTCAAGAGCAAGGGAATGCGCGACTCTCACGTACCAACGAGTGCGGGGGATCGCGCGACAAGATTATAGGGGCCAGGGGCCAATACAGAGGGTGTGACCGCACAAACGGACCGGGTTGGCGGCGAGAGGAACAGCAAGGAGGACTCAGGAAAAGCGAATTCTCCACGAGGCGAGCAGGGGAAGAAACGGGCGTGTACGTGTCGTGGGTGCGGCGCGCAGGTGGGGGATCTGGGGAGCAAGCAGCAACAGCAACAGCAACGGGCCTGGGGTTGCCTTGGGTGTGGAGGAAGACTCACTCCATGTATCCGGTGACGATGGAGACGGCGATGGCAGTATTACTGTCAACTCGACGTGGGCGATTGGGATCTGGGGGAAGAGCACGTCCGTGAAAAGGAATGGCAGGGCCAACAAGCAAAGCTTACCAGACGCACGTACATGGTACGTACATGGGATGAACAAGGTAGTCATCCAATCACTACTCTAAGGGAATATGCCCTGCGGGAAGTCTCGTTGGACGAATTCATGTTGGAAAGCGAGTCTGAACTTGGGTATCGAGCGAGGCGCATCGGTGTCGCTCGAATCTCAAGTCACCAGTCAAGAGGGAGCGTCGACGTATTGCGTCGCGTAGTCCCAGCACGCGGGATGTCGGGCAACCCCTTAAACCCGACCCACCAAGCAAAGCGGTCCAAGAGACCGAACCAAAAGATGACAGACGGCAAGCAAAGCCCTCAGCGGATATCCTTGCTTTACGCAAGTGCATAGCTGATGCTGAGGTGGAACTGAATGAAGAAAAAGCACTACGGGCCCAGTTAGCGGATATACAACGCCAGACAGCGAAGTTACGCCGCGACAATGCCAAGGCCCAAGTCCCCAACGAGCCGCCGTCACGCTGTGCGACCAACGACCGGTCGCGCAGCCGCGACGAAGAACCAAGAAGCGACAGGACACAGTCTGCCTCGAGCGACCGAGCCCTCGACGGGTCGTTGAGTGCAGGGCTGAAGAAAGCAGGAGCAACCGGTAGTCTGAGCCCCGAAGAGGGGCCAACGAACCTGCTAGTCCGTCGATATCTACAGTCACCGTTCGTGGATGCAGTGGACAAGTACCGTCTTACCGAGCAACGGCGCCAAGAGAGAAAGGCCGCAGTGAAGCGGAAAGCTGACTTGCGACGCGAAGCGCGGCGCAAGGGACAACATACCAGCAGCAGCTCGGAAGACGATGAATGTGATGGGAAGATACCCACGACAGTTCGCTTTCGGGATCGCATCAAGACTTTCTCGAAGTTTAACAAGCCGGATCCCACGCAAACGTGGCCCGACTTTCTACAGCAGCTGGTCGAGTTACTGCAGAGTTACTGAGTGCCCTCTGGGAATGGGCAGCGTGGCTTGTAGATGGGCTCACAGGGAAAGCACAGAGTGCGCTGTTAAATTTCACCATTGAGCAGCGTGGCGACTGGGGAACTCTCAGCTCATCACCGAACTCGTACTTCCATGTGGAATTCGAGATGAGGTTGACTGAGAAAGAGTTACTGACCACAAGCAAAGGAACAAGGAGTCGGTCCGGGATTTCATCTCACAGCCGATGTTCCTCGCAAGGAAAGCATACGGACAGGATACCGCGAGAAGGGAGGTGGCAGTGCTGAAGCGACTGGGGCTGGGGCTGGATTCGGTCTCCTTAGGGAGGACGTATGACGACCTCATGCTCGTGTCTGGAGTAACACTGCCGCTGCTACAGACAGAACTGGTGCGACGAGAAAGTCATGATGATCTGGAGCGGTATCAAGCATTTATGGCGCAGGAGCGAGGGGCAGAGAATGTCAAGAAGCCGCAACATCCTTCAGCAAAAAGTATTGCTAAGGAGTTGTTGGCACAGCAGGCGACGGAGAGCTCCCAAGGGGAGGTCAATGTCGCCAAGGAAAATCCCGAAAGGAGGAGGAATCCGGGAAACCGATGGAAGCGCCTCCCGCGGACGAGGCCGCGGAAGGGGAGGCACAGCGGGGTCAGGAGGAACCAGTCGAGGACGCGGGGCTGGGGGAGATGTTTCTGAGGGCTCGTGCAAGAAATGCAGGGTCCCAGGACATATTCGAACCCGGTACCCAAAAGCGTTGGAAAAAGCAAATCAAGACATGAAGGGCCAGAAACCGACAAAGGCTCGCAGAGCGCGAGGCGCAGCGACAGGTTAGTCGCAAAGAAGCAGCAGATGTGTCGGGAAACAAGGCCGAGGGGTAATTGCGCCGCAAATTCCCCCTCCTGGATTGGTACCGTGCGGCAGGCGGGTGTCAAAACCTGCCACGGACGATGTGTTGCAGCAACTAGACGTCAGCTTGGGCCCGAGTATGGAGCCAGGAGGCGACCGCTCGTGGTCAAGTGGTCCTCTGGGGACACTCAGGGACTGCGACAGGAGACACGAATCGTCGGGGCGGACAAGTTCTAGCCTGCAGGTTAGGAGTCTATCCGTTCCGACACAGCATACCAGGGCGCTCACGTCCACAGGGGAGCAGCACAGCTGCAGGTTCTATCCCTGTGGGGGAGTTGTCCGAACCGCACGGGATGTCGCCATGAAGTCGACTCCCTGTCGCCAGGGTTCAAGGACCCCGCGATAGGGGACAAGACAAGTCGGGACCGGTGCGGGGACCGAACGTTAGCATCAGCCCGCCTCCCGTGCAATTGCACGAGGAGCGTGCTGGCACTAGCCGGAGGTTGGAGGCGTCGGTGCAAGCAGAGATGGAACAAGGAAGTACTTGTAAAGATGGAAATCCAGCAACACAGGACGGGAGGCTTGGTAGCCCGGGCAGCCAACAACCAAGCACAGGAGTAAAACCTAGCCGGGGTGGGGCAGAGAACTCACAGCCTGGAGGGGAGGGGAATGGAATCTCGTCGGCGTCTGGCTACCGCCCGTCGTTCGAGGACATCTCCCCATACACCGCCACTCTCGATCCACAGATCGTCAAAGCTGAAAGCGCACAGAACCGCGTGGACAAAAGTCATGACAGCTGCACGCCTCCCCCGAGGGTCACCGGGAAGTCAATCCGGAGCGACGACGGGGAGGTAGAGTACCAATGTCAGGAGGTGGATGCTGAATTTGCGGAGACACACAGAATGCTGGGACTGTCGGGGGGGCCGCTCTTGTGTGCAGAGTCACTATCAAAGTGGGCGGAGTACCACTGGTGGCCTGTATTGACACGGGTGCGACCTTCAGTCTGATGTCGGATAGAGCGTACAAGCAAGTGAGTGAGCATCTCCCTGGTTTGCTGCCAGCTCAGTCTCTCTCTCTCTCAGGAGCAGGAGGCGAGTTGCTGGGGTAAAAAGGGGCGGTGTCACTGTAATTCAAGTTGGGGGAGGGGCTCTGTGACTAACTCACTCACGTGAGAAAGTGGAAGGGTCTCGACCTCTTACTGGGGATGGATTGGCTCTCGTCGTATGGTGTGACCATCGACTGTGCAGCTAAGACCATTCGGATAGCGACCAAAGATGTGACGTTCGGCAGGGCGGTGACAGTATCCAGTGGAGACCTGGCGCGGATGTGCAAGACCGTACGGATTCGGCCGCGAGGCGTCCAACGAGTTTTGTGCAAAATCCGTGATCTCAGCAGGGTGGGACAAGAGGTGCTGGTGGAGGGAACCACTCTGTTGGGTGGCGAACTCTATGTGGTGCCGTCGTTAGTAGTCATTCGGGAGGATGGCTCACTTTCTCTCACTCTGGACAAGCAAAGCACCCCACGTGGGGAAGCTCAAGAAGAAGTAATTGTGGCCAAGATCACAGAGTTACCAGCCCGAGGGCAAAGAGATCGCGCGGGAGAAGTCAACCGGTCTTCGGGAGGGGGTGAGAGTCCCCCTGACTTGCGTATATGGCACATACCCGCTCAAGTAGCGAGTGTGAATGCTGTAGGCGCCAGGCATGGAAAAGAGTGAACCAGTAGGCAGCTGATTCCGGAAGGAGAGGTTGTTCAGTCGTCCGGACGCGGTAACGATTGCAAGGTGTACTTCACAGAAGAAAGAAGTTCGGCTGAGCTACCGGCTGGTGTCACTCCCAGCAAGACTGGGAACGAAGTTCCAGGGTACTTACGGTGTATGTTTCCAGCTGAGGGAACGTTGACACCGCGCGAGCAAGCTAAATTGGAAACTCTGGTGATGAGATATGAGGACATTTTCGTGGCCCCGGGCGCAGGTCCGGGCTTCACGAATTTGATCCCTCACAGAATCGATACAGAAGAGGCAGTGCCAGTCAAGTAGAGCTACGTCGACGTCCCGTGACGGAGCGGGAGTATGGAGACTCGGAGCTGGAAAAGATGCTGGCAAGCGGGGTCGTACGCCCCACGAAGTCAATGGACGAAAGAGCATTCATTTGCGTTCACCAAGGTTAAAAGTCGTATAGCATGTCTACCACTGCTATATTATCCAGTCCCCAAGACAGGCTTTCACCTGGAGGTAGACACTAGTTGTTTGCCATTGGTGGAGCATTAGAGCAGGAGCAAGATGGGAAGTTTGTACCGCGAAGGTTCGCGTTAAAGACGTTGTGCAAAAGCCGTCAGGCATGTTGTGCGACAGAAAGAGAGTTTGCTATTCGTGACGTGGACTCTGATAATGGAAACAGAGAGGAGCCCGGGCTCGTGGATGGGATAGACTTCAATTTGTACTTGACCAGACGACTCCACGACCGGCCCAACAGGACGCAGCTGGATCTTACGAAGTGGAGGGTGTCGAGGCAGTTTTGTCTGCTCCGATCCTCTTCACGCAAGACCAAAACTGCAGTCCGCAGATCATGTCGGTTAGCAGAGAAGCGGCAGGGTGCTAAGCCCATGACGAGACCACTGGCACGAGGTGAATCTTCCGGAGAGAGTGACAGAGCGGGGGACATCGTTATATGCGACCAACCCACTTCCCAAGCAAAACAGCAATGCGCGCGAGCGCTCGTGGGCTTCGGCGATGCCGAGTGGCGAGAGGCTCATAAGCGAGATTTATGCCTGCGAAGACTACTTGAGCTGAAGCTCAGTGGGGGAAGGTGGTAGATGGAGAAGAACTACAGAAGGAGAGTCCCGAGTTGCAGGTGTACTGCCAGTGATGGCCTACCCTGTACAGGTAGAAAGCGGGGTGATGATGATGAACAAGACCATTCAGGCGAAAGGTCGCCCCGTAGAGCGAGTACAAGTTTGTTTAGTTCCGGTCGCGTGGCGCGAGAGTGTATGAAGGTGTGTTCATGTCCATAGTGTTAGTCACTTGGGCTATGAACGAGTGTACGGAATACTGCGACGGCGGTTCGCGTGGCCGGGAATGACAGAAGATGCAGGGATGATGTGTCGTGCATGTCTAACATGCCAGCAGAGCAAGTCGGGAGCTGGGGGAGGGAGTCCCCCGATGAAGCACGAAAATGTGGGTTTTCCACGTGAGCGTGTGGGTCTTGACCTCCGGGGGCTCCAACCAGACTCTTCAGCTGACAGCAGGTGTCATCCAAGATTGTTTTTCAAAGACGATGGAACTGTGCGCGCTACAGAGGAAGACTGCAGAGGCTGTTGTGAGTGTGCTCCCCAAGGGGGGGTACATCTCGCGACACGAAGTGATGCAGCAGTTATACAGTGATCGGGGACTCGATGGCGACAGTCAGCTCTGTTTAGAGTTGAGCAAGGTGTACAAGAGATACAAGACGTATACGACAGCATATGCTCCAGGGAGCAACAGGATGGTGGAGCGCAGCGACAAGACTTATAAGGCTATTTTGAGAGCCTTGAACGTCCATGGAAAAAGATAACTGGGACAAGTTGTTGCCGTTTGTCTTTATGGCATACGATGCAACTACCCATACAAGTACGGGATTTACATGACAAGAGTTGTTTCAGAGTCAATGTACAGATCCTCTTCTGCCTATCGATTGATGGATGGATGCGATGATCGGGCGGTTCGCAGTGTTAAACATTATGTGTGTTTCACCACAGAAATGAGGTGATGCAGACAGCAGCGACAGTACGTGAGGTATCGGGAAGGGCTGTGGAAATACAGCAAGCACAGCAGAGGAAAAGAGGAACGAGGTCGCCGATGTAAGGTCGGGGATCAAGTCATGATGTACAGCCCTCCTCACGGACAAGACAAGCGCCATTCACAGCCGTGGATGGGGCCACATTAGATCACTGAAGTTAGTAGTGTTCGTGTGGTTAAGCTAAGAGTATTGCGCGGACCAGTGCCGATGGGGAAAAGGAGAAAGGCCACAGGCCCAATGCAGGAACAATGGGTGACGACCAGTCGTCTTAAACCCGTCTTTAAGACGGGGAGGGGCGCAGTGTTGATAATACAAGATGCTTCCGGCTCTGTGGATCTCCTCACACGTAGGAGAGCGAAATTCATAGAGTACTGGAGTGAAAACTATTAAAGACACAGTGGGAAAAGGGCTCAGTTTTATGGGCACAATCCCACCGGCTTGGTGGAAGTTTCGACGAGAAACAAAGCCGCCGGGGCGTCCCCAATCCCACAAAACTCTAACCATAAATTTTGGGGAAAATGGGTGTGTGCGGGGTTCAGCCTTTGGGGGAGGTCATGCGGAAAGCGGGGAGTTTCAATGGGTCAAGGCAGGACTCTCCCTTTTGGTTCCCTTGGAGAAAGTCCTTGGGGTGGGGGGGACCGGGGGGCTGCGGGAGCCACAATGTGGGGTTTAAGGGGGGGGCCGAAAGGGGGGGAAACATGGGGGACATTCTGGGCCTAAAGCAGGCTAAGCATGGCGGGGAAGGTTACCGGGAAAGGGTGGGCCAAATCAACAAAAAAGTCCCAAAAAAAGGAGGGGGGAAAGAGGGTTTCAAAATCATGGAAGAGAAATGTTATACCCCCCCAAAAGTTCCTGGGTTTGGAAAAAAAGGGGGTGGGAAACAGGAAAGGAAAAATTCCCAGACTTTTAAAAGTTTTTGGTTTGAAGGTTTGGTTGGTAAACCACCCGGGTTTCGTGGCAAGATTGCCCCAAAGGGGTTTTGGATTGATGGGTGGAAGCCTTATAACCCAAAACCCGGGGCGGGGTGGGGTGGGGGTCCCCCCGAAGGTCTATAAGGGGGGGGGGGGGAAATTCCCCCCCCCCCCCGAGCCACGCGCACCGGGGGGGCCTTTACCGGGGGGGGTTTTTCCCCCCCAGTGGGGGGGTTCCAAAGAAAGGGCAGGGGCTTTAAAAAGGGGGCCCTGGGGGGGGGGGCCCCGCGGCTCGGAATACCGGGGGGGGGGCAGTTCCGGGCCCTAGGGGGGTTTGTTAAAAAAAAGACCGGGGCCCCCCTTTTATGGAACTTTTCACGGGTTAAAGGCCCAGGCCCGGAAACCCGGGCGGGGGTGGTGGGCCACAGGGGGAAAACCGGGGACCAGGAGCTACTGCAACCGAGGTTTTTGGGGGCCCAAACTGGAAAGGGGTTTCCCTTTAAATGCCCCGTTATTCCTTCCTCAAAGAAAAGGGACCCCCATTTTTTTTGGGGGGGGGCCCGACTCGGAACCCGGGGGGTAAGTATGGGCCCAAAAGGGCCCCCCAAAACCCCTCGCTGAAAAAAAGGGGGGGGGGGGGTACCCTTTTAACCGGGGGCCCCCTTCTCCACCCCAGAAAACCTGGGGCCCCAAAAACCCAATCAGCAAAAACCCCGGCCTGGGGGGAAGGGGATGGGGCCCAGCAGGGGTTGGGGGGGGGGGCTCATTTTTTAAAGGGTTTTTAAAAAAAAGGGGGCCCCCAAAAGTTGGGAAAAATTGTACACAAGAAACCTCCGGGGTGGGGGGTTTTTTTTCCCCAAACAAAAAGAAAAAAAGGGGGGTAGCAGTGGCGGGAAAAAGGGGGGCCCGGCCCCAAAGGGCAGGAACACAGGGTGTTAAAATTCCCTTTCCGTGCAGCAAGCGTACACAAGAATCCCTCCTGGGGGCTAAGCCCCAGGGGGGGCCTGGCCCCCCAAAACCCCAATTCCAGGTGGGGGGGAAAAGGGCCCAATTTAATCAAGCCCGTGGGGTTTTTTAAAAAAGGGGGCCCCGGGGAACTCCACCAATTGGGTATCCCTTTTGTTTAAAGTGGGGCCGACAAGCAAAAGGCAATCGTACAAGCCCCCCACCCGGGGGGCCCCCCCCCTTGAGTTTAGGGGACCCCCCCCCAAGGCCCCCCCAAAGGGAAAGCCTGAGGTCCCCCGGGGGGGAAACGGGGCAGGAACCCCAAAATTCAGAAAAGGGGGGGAGGGCGGCTAAAGCTTCTGGAAAAAAAGGGGGGAACCCGGGGGGTCACCGGCACCCCTGAAACCCTCGGGGGGCCGAGGGGCCCCGGGGGCCGGGCTTCCCCCGGGAAAAAAACCAAAGGCCCGGGGGGCCCCAAAACCCACAAAATCCCCGGAGTTGGGGGGGGTCGGGGCCCCGCGAAAAGAAAACGGGACAAGCAACACCCAGACCCGGTTCGCCAGTTAAAAGGAAACCCACCGGGAAAACCGGGTTGGGGGGCGACTGCCGTCTCATGTGGTGCCGGGTTGCAACCAAAGGGCCCGGGGAAACCCCTTGCCCCCAAATCGTACAATTGGTTGGGGGCATGGACACCCAAAAAAAACCAGTACACTTTGGAAAAGTTTTAACAGGAACGATACCGGGCTTTTGCAAACGGGGGGGGGAATTTGGGGGCTGGCCCTCCCCCCCGCTTTCCCTTTTTTAAAAAAATCGGCCAGGGCCGGGCCCCCAAAAGTTCCGCCCCAAGGGCCCAATTGGGGGGAAACTCCGGGGCCCTGGAATTGGGTCCCGGGGAGGCCCCGGAAAGGGGTTCCCCCCGGTGGGGGTTTGTGCGCTAGACCTGCAGGCGCCCCCCAAAAACGCGTGAGGCGTCCCCACAGGATTTATTGCCGAGGGGGGCTTGGGTCCGGGATGGCCCCGATGTTTCCCGGGCCGCAAAAACGGCGTTGCGTGGAAACAGAACCCCCCGCCCCCGGGTGGAATCGAGCACAGCGGGGGGTTTTTAAACCGGCCGGGGGAAAATAAACCCCCCCAAAAAAAGGTTTTACCCTTGGGAAACCAACCAAACCCCCCCGCCCGAATTTTTTGCCAAACGAAAGGGGGGGGTGGTAAAATCCCCGGGTACGCCCAACGGCTTTTGGGCGGATTGGGTCACAAAGCATGAGGGGTCCCCGGGGACTCGTCCGGAGGGTGGGGACCCCCCCCGCACCCCAGGGGGTAAATTTCGGGGCCCCCCAAACCGCCTGATGTTGCACTTTTGGCCCACGGTGAAGGGGTTACGCTGGGTGTGGGGGAGGGCACTTTTAAAACCCCCTTGCAAAACTGGTCACAAACGTTTTTTGTTCTTGGGGGTCAAAGGATACGGAATCGGGAAAATAATAAGGTCGGAAAGCCCCAAGCGGTGGGACCCCAAAATTTTGGGGGGGACAAAACAAGGAGGCTCCTCCGGGTAGGGGGGGGCAACCCCCCCTAAGTTGGACTTTATAGGTGGGCCCCCCAGGGCCCCCCGATAGTGTTTTTTATCAAGGTTTTAATGGGGTACTTCCTGTTCGGGGAAATTTGTTTTTTGCCTTTTGGAAAGTTGTTGTTTTTTTTTTGGAATTTTCCCCCAATTTGCTCCCAAAAGGGCGTGGGGTTTTCCCCCAGCACCAGCCGGGTGTTTTGCCCCCCATCGTCAAACTGGGGGAGGTCCCCATAGCTCCCAAAACCGGGGTGGCAAACCTAAACATTAGCTCGAACTAGGGAACAAAGGCAAAAGTTTAATAGTTTTCCGGGGGGGGGGGGGGGTTTTTTTTTGGGTTCCCGGGCCGGCCCCAACCGGGAAAAAGGGGGGCGTTGGAAGCCCCATGGGGATAACCCCAATTTTTACCGTTTTTTTTTGAATTCCATGGGGGGCCCCCGTCAAAAATGGGAAATGGAACAAAATGTTTAAAAACTTAAATGGCTATTTTTATTTACATGGGGGAAATATCAAAAATTTATTAATTATGGCTGGTTTTCTTTGGCTAAAACCCTTAAGGTTTATTTTTGTTATTAAGGCCCTTTAATTAGGGGAAATCTCCCTTTTTTTTAGGGAAAAGGATTCCCTTGGCAGTTGGGCAGGTGGGTTTCCCCCTTTGGTGGCCCCCATTACTTTTTCCCAATTTTCCTTTCCTTCCCCGAAGGCTAACCAGGTCTTTTTAAAGGGGCCCCCCCTGGTGTTAAAAATGGGACCTCCCCCCCAAGGAGGTTTTTAAAAGGGGGGGAAACCTCACATGGGAAAAACCTAGGCCAAAAAGCCAGGGCCCATTAAAACTCATAGAGAAAAAGATTGGGGGGGCAAAAAAAACTTTCCCCCCTTTTAAATACTATAAAGGGCCCCTAACTAATTTCATTTTTTCCCTATATTATTAAAAATTCCCCTGGTTTTCTATACTTTGCTTAATTTTTTTTCACATTTTTTGGTTTCAAAATTTTCAGGGGTTTTTTGGGGACTTTTTTCCCCCGGGTGATTTTCTTCAAAAAACCTTGTAAAATTTAAATGGAAATTTAAAATGTCTCCTTTTTTTTTTTCCCCCTTTAAAAAATTATAAAAAAAACCTTTTTGCAGATTTTTTAAAATTGGGGGGGAAAACCCGCCCCTTTTTATTTTAGCTCCTTTCACAGAAAAATTTTTAAAAAGGCCCTCGGGCCTTTTTCCCCCTTTTTGTCATGCACATTAAAGCCTGAGGCAATATTTTTATAAACCCTGCCCAGGAAAAGGAAAATTTTTCCAAAAAAATATAAAGAATCAAAAGGGGGTTTTTTTTAAACTAAAAGACCCCAAAATTTTTCAAAAGGTGGGATTTTTTTATGTGTTTCTAACCCTGCCATTGGATGAAAACATTAATGCAACTGCCTCAAAACAAAAATTAAAAATTTATTTTGGAAGGGAAGGTGAGATTGCCATTAAAAATTTTTAAAAAAAAATTTTTTATTTCACTTTCAATTTTTTTTTAAATGACATCCCAAAATTGATGATCATTTATATTTTAAATTGGGTTTTTTAAAAATTTTTACAACGATTAAAATTTTGGGTTTTAAAATTGTTCACATTAGTCATGTCTTTTTTTCTTTTTGGGGAATTTTTCCCCCCCTGAAAAAATCTTAATGGGTTCTATATTACCCCCCAATTTTTGCATTTCTTTATTTTTTATTTTTTCAATGTAAAAAATTTTGCCCCCAAAACCCCCTTTGTGGTTTAAAATTTTTTGGAAACTCGATCTTTAATTACAAAAAATTAAAAGGGATTCCCTACCCCAAGCTACGGGACTTTTAAAAATTACCCCCCCCCTAAGGGAGGGGGTTTTAAAAATGGACTATGAGGTTTATAAAAAAAATATAAAATTAAATTGGTTCAAATCTTTAAAAAAATTTAAAATTTGGGGAAATTTTTTATTTTTTGGTTAAAATTAAAACGTTGGTGAAAAGCCGATTAATTCACTTTGGTAATCATATTCAAAACATTATAAAAGTTTGCTGTCAAAAAAATTTAAAGGATGGAAAAAATTTTAAAAAAAAGGGGGCCCCGGGCTATGGCCATGGTGTCCCATAAAGAGTGGGTACTTTAAAAATTTTTTAAAAAATCAAAAATTCAAAAAGTTTTTTTTTTTTTTTAGGACTTCAAAATTTTGCCAAAAATTTAAAAAATTTTAAAAAAAAAGATTTTTAACCTTCTAATTTTTAGTTTTTAAAATACAATTAAAAAGTTTTTCCCCAAATGAATAAAAAAACATTGAATGAAATTAAAAAAATTTTTTAAAAATTTTTAATTTTTTAAATTTTTTAAAAGAATTTTTTTTTTAGTAAATTTTAAATTTTTAGGGTTTCAAAAAAAAAAAAAATTTAAATTTTTAAATTTTTTGGTAAAATAAAACCCAAATTGGGAACTTCAAAAAAAAGGCAAAACTGGCTGGGAAATAAACTTTTTTGTTTTTTTCTGAAATTCAAAAAA
>JAGTTF010000265.1:0-17956 GCA_019095985.1 Streblospio benedicti
GGGAAAACCTCCCTATTAAGACCATTGAGACTGGTCTCAAGTTGTCTCGATAGAGAGCTATAGAGGTGGTCTTTTATGCAGTGGAGGGTGTTCACTCCATTAAAAAGTTTGGGACCTCGAGAAATGGAGTTATTTCAGAGGTGTTCTCAATAGAGAGGTGGTCTTTATTGGAGGTTTAGTCATTTCTTACAATGTATGTTATAAAACAATTTATACATGTTTGTGTTATCTTGACCAGGCATTGCCAAGGTTTGCTATACTCTGAAGTGAAAGAAAACGCCTCCTCCATTTTGGGCGCACATTACGATACACCCATGGGTATGATATGGCAAAGGTGGTCAGGGACATGACAGTGTGGGTGCCAGCAATGCCAACCGATGGTTGAGGGGGAGTGGTAGGGTTGGCTGCCGCAGGGTGGGCATGAGAGGGAGGTGGGGTGATGACTAATGTTGCAAGGACAATAACAAGTCGTTTTGATGTCGCCTATGGCAATCAGTAAACTGAAATGAATTTATTCAGATTCTTAAAATACATATACATACAAATTCACAGATACATACAAACGATATCCAACAAAGAGTCAAACTTTTAGGAAGGCTAAAAACAATTTACAAACCCACCAACAATTAACAACACTGGCCTTTGCCCACGCTTATGAATTTACATCAAATTTTTAGAGGCACACAGTTCAACTATTCAAGTAATTATTGTATAACAATTCTATAAACCTATATCTATATCAATGATAGGAACATACCTGCGGTACTCAGACTATCATAACAATTTACAGAATATCTATCTTTGAGCAATATAAGATGTCTTTCAATGTACATGCAATATAGCGTCTTTTTTCACTTCCGGAAATACAAACATATAGACTTAGCCTCAGAATATCATTATAAAATTAACAATAAAATACACATCGCAAACTGTTCCAAAAATAATATGCAGCTTCTACTACATTTTAAATCTTAAAAAATATCACCACAGAGGAAGAATATATTGAAAATATTCCAAATTATAATTGTTCATAAACATATCAAAAACTATTGGTGCTTAAAAGCCCATTATACGGTATGACACAGCGCCACCGTCCGTTGGCGCCATCTATGAGACATTCATAAAACTAAACTAGTGCGATGTCGCATCACCGTCAGTACTGCCATCTATCGGACATACTTAAAACTAAAGACAGCAATCCTTCTTTATATTCCTCCCTTGAATTGGGCTATACAACATATAATTAAAAACAATACATATTCACTTCTTGATCGATAAAATCAATTATTGCATAAAGCACTCAAATTTATCAAATCTTAACTACAAAAATTCAAGAATTCAAACATTCTTAAGTGTTCACCATTATTGCATTAATCAAATGACATTAAACCCTTTAGTCCTTTAGAGAAACTTTAAGTCTTTACCTAACTATCCAAATGTGGATCTAAATAAAATAATAAAATAAATAGTACAATGAAGTACAATACAAAAAAAAAAAAAGAACTTTTTAACCACTATTAGGGATTATGAAGCAGTATTCACTTCCGAATACTGCTGTAAGCCGATTAGCGGCAGTTCTCTCTTAGACGCTGGTACAGCAGCACGTAGGACTGGCAACCTGCTACCTGAAAAGGAGCAGGTCCTTTACTATTTGTCTTTACCGAGGTTTGGCCTGTGGCCTTCCTCCCTCACCGTCGTGGACTTGGTCTGCCGTGGTTGAAGCGAAGGGGACGCCCGTAGCTCAGCGTGTCAGCACTGGTGCGAAGTCCTCCCCGTGTGGAGGCCTTTCGTGAAACCCGGGCAATACACCCCACTACCCAGGACCGACCGGTGGTCCAGGTACGTGGTGCACGTGTGGTCTTGGAATACACAACGAGGAGTAGTCAGCAGAGGAACGCCTGCGGGCGCAGCTGGGGGTGTGCCAGGCCGGGAGGCCGCATGCACCCCGGTTGAGTGTCACCGCTACGGTGGGTTGACACACAGGGTTTGTAATTTGTTTACAGTTTGGTGCCGTGACCAGGATCTCACGTGAGTATGCGCTAGGGCGGGTTCGGTTGAAAAACCTACCGTTCGACCGTGTTTTTCCGGAGATCCTACGATGGCCGAGTCCCCGGACAACCAGTTCTCCCCTGAAGAAGGGGAGGGCATTCTGTCGTCGGCCCGTCGACTAATGAATCAGGTGGTCTTTGGTGCCACCACGGAGACCTTGTCGCTGGCTGAAAAGTCGCGACAAGTGGAGAGAGAGTTGTTGGCTGAAAAGTCGCGACAACTGGCGAAAGAGTTGTTGGCTGAAAAGTCACAACAAGGAGGAATGGATCTCGCGCAAGGCGGCAGTCCATACCGCGACAGTGATGTGCGCGAAAAACAGCAGTACCCCGGGTTCGGACCTCGCGGTGAGCGGAAGACCAGATCGGTTTCCGAGCGCGACTTTTATAGTGCGGAGGGCATCGAGGAGGACCGACGAGCTTTGGCTCGAATGACGACACGAAGCAGATCCAACGTGACCCTAGAGTTGGAGGGGTTGACCGGTGGGGTGCGACAGAGACATCTGTTTCTGCCACCCTTACCCTCAAACCTGACAGACGGGGCCGCCGCGGATAAAGTTCCTGCAGCGGGGGCTGGCACGCCGCAGAGCGTGACCAAGCAGCCGCAATCCATCGGGTCGGTAGTGCTGAAATCCAGCGAACAGCTGCGAGGCGACGATCCAGTTGAGGCGGAAAACCTACCTCAGCAACAGTTAGAGCCAGTAAAGAAGAAAAGCGCGACAAACCATCAGGACCAACGGAGGGAGGGCGCGACCGAGAAGGGCGACGATGATCGCCATCCTTCGCCAGCACACTCGCATCAGAGCGACATGCCGGTGAACGGGGACGCGAGCTTCTCCCAGGAAAGGGCGGCGGGACAACAGGATGCTTTAGGAGCAATAGGGGGTGAAGATGAGTTTACCCTTCCCCCCGTGGTGAAACCGGAGACCCGGCGACATTCGAACCAGGTCCACGACGGAATGAGGAACAGCGGTCAAGAAGACTCGAGAGAGCAGACCGGGACGGGGCGGGGCTTAGCGACCTATGAAGATGCGGATCAGTGGTTCTCACTCTGCCAGTGGGAAGCCCGAGATGTCATCACGGGCGAGTCGGCGGAGAGATCTACTTCCTGGGAGCCATTTGTGGTGTACAAGGGGGGGGAGCGATCCGAGCTTAGGGTGGAGTGGTGCGCAGCAGCTGGAAAACCCGGATATCTACTACGGCTGGACACAGTGGAGCGAGTTCTGATCGAACTCCTGCGACTGAACAAGCCAAACGTGGACAAGGGACTGGTGGAAAAAGGGATTCCCCACGCCGCCGAAATGCGACGACGTGAGTGGTCGGGGATTCTGAAAGGCCTCCTGGTGGAGACTCAGCCCGGCCAACACGCCGAGATGTGGCGACGAACCAGCAGGGTTTTGGATGCCTGGCCTGGCAGCGACAAAATTCCCGGATATGCGTCGCGGGAAGCCACGTTGGACGATCTAAGCATCAGAAAGCGAAGTCGGAGCTAACCCAGCGGGCGCAACAGATGAAGAAGCGCCAGCGGGGAAGGCCGAAGACGGGGAAGCAGGACGACATCATGACGTCGTCGTTTTCCCCTAGCAAGAGGGCAGTCGATCCCCCAAAACTCGACCCATCAAGTAATAGGGTGATCAAAAATGAACGGCGGGATCCCAGCTCCGATCCTTTGGCCTCTCTCAGAGCGGCTGTAGCGAAGGCGGAAGCTAGGGACATCGAGGAGAAGAAGTTGAGGGCACGGTTGCGCTTGTTAACAAGCCGAGACTACAGTCCCGTCCCTCACGTAGCAGTGCAGGCACCACGTGCGACGTTCCCTCACAGCGATGGCGGGTGCATCGGGAAGCGCGACCGACAGGAGAGCCCACTCAAATCGAGTGCGATGCTGGATCCCTATTTGACGCGGTACTACCAAAGCCCGTTCGTGGGCGCCGCGGACGAATACCGACAGACGCGAGAGAGGACCGACGGAAAAGGACCGTGCAGGACGCAAGTCGCGACGATCCAGAAGGCGAAGCAGCTCGGGGAGCGAGTCAGACGGAGGCGACGCCTCCAAATGGCCGACTGTCCCGACGTCGGTGCGGTTCAAAGACAGGATCAAGAACTTGCAAAAGTTCAACAAGCCGGATACCAACCAAACTTGGTTGGATTTTCTGCAGCATCTGGTGGAGATTCTGACGATGTACAACATCCATGAGGCAGAATGGGCCAGTTGGCTGATTGATCGGCTGACTGGCAAGGCGCAGAGTGCACTGATGAACCTGACGGTAGAGGAGCGATACGACTGGGCTACTCTAGTATCGGCGCTGAACTCTTACTTCCATACCGAAGTGGAGATGCGCAATGCGGAGGAGGAACTTCTTGTGAGGAAACAAGGACCCAAAGAGTCCGTGCGGGATTTTGTCACACAACTCATGTTCCTGGCGCGGAAAGCCTATGCCCAGGACATGCGAAAGCGCGAGGCGGCGGTCATCAAGAGGATCGAAGTGGGATTAGCCAGCGCTTCTCTCCGGCGGACGTACGACGAGGTGACTGTCCGGCCAGTAGGCCTATCAGTCCTTATACAGGAGCTGATTCGGCGCGAGAGCCGGGATGACCCCGCGAAGTACAAGACGTACATGACGCAGGAGAAGGAAAAGGAGAATACGACAAAACCAAAGAATCCCCCGACAGCAAACGTCGTGCGGTTGCAGGACGTGCTGGACGCGAAGGGTTCGTCGCCGACTTCAGCAGAGGTCAATGTGGCGAACCAGTCGCAGGGGAAGGGGAACACCGCGAAGGGCGCGAAGAGGAATCGTGTCCGCAACAACCGGGCTCAACAAACAGGGGCAACCGCAGGCGATAAGGAGGAGGGGCCTGGTCAGGGTCGCCGGAGCAACTGGAGGCCACCACTCAAGTGTTGGAAATGTGGTATGGAAGGCCACATGCGGTGGACTTGCCAGAAGGCGACCCCGGAGGATGTGGCTGCATGGAGAGAAGACGCGAGGCAATACCAGGACTCGCTGCAGTCCAGCGAAGGCGGGGCGACCGGGAAAAGGCCACGTGGAAACGCGAAATCTATCCCGGAGAAACCAGGTGGGGGCGGGGCTGACCAGCCCGCTCAGAACCAACCGCCGACGGAAAACTGAAGAGCAGGGAAATTGGGCCGCGAATTCCCCCTGCTGGTCTGACAACAAGCGGTATGCGAGTCGTAAATTTCGCATTGGATGGTCGTGCACTGCAGCTTTCGTTGGAGGGCTCACCAGGAGGTGGCGAGGCATTAGGTTTTGGAGCGAACGCTCACCGGTGCAGCGACCGACCTGCGTTGAGTCCGGATTTTCGAGCATCAGGAGTCTCGGTTGGTGGTCAAGAACAGCCGAGCGGATCTGGGGGGAAGTCCAATGGTATGGAAGTAGGGGATGATCCCGTCGCGAAGAGACCCAGCGGTCTACCCCCGACACCTACCAACGCGAATGTCCGTCAGCTGGAGGCAGAGCGCTACGAAGAGGAGGCGCCGAGTCCCATCTGCCCAGGGGCGGAGTCGCGCTCGTGCAAAGAGATGCCGATCCAGTTGGGTCAGGTGATCGCACGAGAGTGGGATGTGAGCGACAGTCCTATCGGAGCGCCGTCGCGCACTGAAGGAGCTGTCTCTCGCGTTCAACTGAACCCGACGAAAGAGCCAAGGAAGCGGAGAAGTAAACGAGGGAAGGGCCGTGTAGCAGTGCTGGATGAGAGGCTAGGGCCAAGCGTAGATGTAAAAACTAGCTGGGCGCGGAGCTGTAAGCTACCACTACCCGGAGGTGAGGACCCCGACGCCCGACGACCCCGTCTGGAGGGAAGGGGATCCAACCCGTCTGAGGGAAGGGGATCCATACATCGACACTCTCACTCCAAAATCCATTCATAGGAATCCCGCGCGGGACCGCGGGGAGCCTGATAGGGAAAACCGCACATCTTACCCATTCCCCAGTGAAGGAGCGGCTGCGTCGCAGTTTCAGTCTGGGAAACGTGGAGATGGGGAGATGGTTTGTCAGTGCCAGGAGGTGGACGCCGAATTCGCCGGAGTACACAAAATGCTGGGCCTGACTGGAGCCGCGCTCGTGTGCAGAGTCACTGTAGAACTAGGCGGGAAACCGCTGGTGGCCTGCATTGACACGGGAGCGACATTCAGTCTACTGGCCGACAAGATGTATGAGGAGCTCCAAGACGCATTACCCCCTTTGCAACCCGCCCACGTGGAGCTCTCCGGAGCTGGTGGGGAGTCGCTGAATGTGAAGGGAGCGATAGAAGCCAAATTCCGGCTCGGGGATGGACACTACGACCAGAGGATTCTCGTGGGTCGTTTGGAGGGTCTGGACCTGTTGCTAGGGATGGATTGGCTGACCACTTATGGCGTCAACATCGATTGCGCGACGAAAACCGTGCGCATAGGAGAAGCGAGCAGTACATCATTCGGCCAAGTATTGGCAGTGCTTGGCAAGGACTTGGTGCGACTCACAAAGACAGTGCGTGTACGCCCGCGAGGGGTACAGCGCGTCCTGTGTCACATCAAGAACTGCAACAGGGTGGGACAGGAGGTACTAGTGGAGGGCACCGTCAATCTTGGCGGCGAGCTATTCGTAGTACCATCACTTGAGGTGATTAGAGATGATGGATCTCTGCCCCTCACCCTGGAGAACCAGAGTACGGATTTTCGAGAGATTCCAGAGGGAATGATAGTGGCCAAAGTCACAGGACTCGCAACTGAGAAGGAAGAGCGTCCGCAGGAAGACGTCAACCGAACTTCGGACGGAGGTGAAACACCTCCTGTGCTGCGAATATGGCAGATTCCAACGCAAGTTGCGAATACCAATGCCATAGGAACCAGGCACGGAATGGAGTGGACCAGTCGGCAACTAATTCCGGAAGAGAAGGATGATAAGTCGTCCAGACGTCAGGGCGACTGCAAGGTTTACTTCGCGGAAGAGAAAGTACCGGCAGGGTTGTCAACTGAGCCCACTCAGGCGGGGGATAAGGCGACTGTGCCTGAATTCCTACGCTGTATGTTTCCGGCTGAAGAAACATTGACGGCGGACGAGATGTCCAAGTTGGAGGGCCTAGTGATGGAGTATGAGGACATTTTCCTGGCTCCGGACGGAAGTCCGGGGTACACGGATCTGATCTCTCATAAGATCGACACGGGGGATGCGAAGCCAGTGAAACAAAACTACTATCGTCGCTCGATGAAGGAGCGAGAATATGTCGACGCGGAAGTGGAGAAGATGCTAGCCAGCGGAGTGATTCGACCGTCGAAGTCCCCATGGGGTGCGCCAGTGGTACTGGTACGGAAGAAGACGGGCGAGTTGCGGTTTTGTATCGATTTTCGTCAGCTTAATGAAGCGACGAAGAAAGATGCATATCCGTTGCCACGAATTGATGAGTGTTTGGATGCTTTGGAAGGCTCCAAATTCTTCAGTACGCTCGACCTCGCGAGCGGATACTGGCAGGTCGCAATGGATCCAGAGGATGCAGAAAAGACGGCGTTTGTTACACATCGCGGTCTATTTGAGTGGACAAGGATGCCTTTCGGGCTCTGCAACGCGCCCGCGACGTTTTGCCGTCTAATGGAGATGGTGCTCGCGGATATCGTGTGGAGTCAGTGTCTCGTGTACCTAGACGACATTCTTGCTTTCGGGCGGAACTTCGAAGTCGCGAGCCTGAACCTCCGTGCGGTATTTGAGCGGTTGCGCAGGGCCAATCTGAAGTTGAAGCCGAAGAAATGTCGCCTATTTGCTACCAGCGTAGAATACCTGGGGCACGAAGTGGATAAGGATGGAATTCGACCCAGCAGAAGCAAGGTGCAAGCCTTGCATAACTGGGATGTTCCAAAGACACTGACCGAAGTGCGAACTTACCTCGGATTTACCGGGTATTATCGGCGCTTCGTGCCAAATTATAGTGAACTGGCGAAACCACTGACAGGGCTGACCAAGAAAGGAGCGAGATTCCACTGGGAGGAGCAACAGCTACATGCTTTCAGAAAGATCAAGTGGTATATAGAGCAGTTACCTCTGCTTTATTACCCCGTCCCCGATAAGGAGTTCCACCTCAAGGTGGACGCGAGCTTGTATGGTATCGGGGGAACACTGGAACAGGAACAGGATGGGGGATTCGTACCGCTGGGATTTGCCTCTAAAACGCTTTGCAAAAGCCGACAGGCGTACTGCGCGACGAAGAGGGAGTTCTACGCGGTCGTTTTCTTCATGCGTTACTTTCGGGACATCACGCGAGGGACCATGGTCGTCATTTGGACAGACCATGCGGCGCTGACGTGGGTACAAAAATACCATCAATCCGACAACATGTACATGCGGTGGATTGTGGAAATGGGCTGGTACAAGCCCTGGAAAATACACCACGTCCCGGGGAGACTGCAAGAAGTGGCCGACGGTCTGTCGCGCAAGCGGGAGGCTGACCCGGAAGCGCGGGAGTGCTTTGAAAAACGGAAGTCATGCAAACTGGGCGACTGTCCAGATTGTGTGTTCTTCAAGCAAAAGCTGGAAAAATGCAGGGACGAGGAATCCGACGATTCTGATGAGGATACAACCGCGACAGACCTGGTTTTCAGCGCGACGATCGTCAACAAGAAATTGTTGCCGGATTGGCGGTGGGAATTCGGGATGCGGGATGTTGATTCTGACGATGAAGATGGAGAGGAGCCAGAGTTCGTGGATGGTATAGATTACAATGTGTATCTGACCAGACGACTCCACGAGATGCCCAACAGAACGCATTTGACTGCTTGCGAGATGCAAGTGAAAAAGAAGCGACACCGCTGTTCGTCGCACGTGAGCGAAATGCAGTTCGTCGCTCCCAGCGACTAGCAGAAAAACGGCGCGGGGCACAGCCGGCCCCGCAACCACTCGTGATAGGAGAATCTGGTGAGGAAAGTGACGCGGAAGAGGAGCCTGAGGGGGTGGATGAGCTACCAGAACAACACACCATCCCTCAAGCGGAAAGGCGCTGTGTGAAAGTGCTTGCGAAATTCGATGATTCGGATTGGTGCGAAGCACAACAGCGCGACCAGTGTCTGCGACGTATCGCAGTGCTCAAGGAACAATGGGGCGAGGTGATAGACGACGAGGAAGTGAAGGCCGAATGTCCCGAAGTACAGGCGTACTGTCGCTGGTGGAGCAGTCTGTATAAGTCTGCGAGCGGAGTCTGGACCATGGACAAGACGATCCGGATGAAGGGCCGACCCGAGGAACACGTGCAAGTCCGCCTAGTGCCCGTCGCATGGCGCGAGAGCATATGGCGATGCGTTCACGTGAATAGCGTGAGTCACCTCGGCTATGAACGTGTTTATGAAATCTTGCGGCGGCGATTCGTGTGGCCAGGAATGCTGGAGGAGGTGCGACTGATGTGTCGGGCATGTTTAACATGTCAGCAGAACAAAACTGGAGCTGCTGGGGGGGGGGAAAGCCGCCGATGAAGCATGAATATGTGAGCTACCCCCCACGAGCGTGTGGGCATTGACCTCCAGGGGCCATTGCCTGAAACACCCACCGGCCATAAGTATATCTGTGTGATACAGGATTACTTCTCCAAAAGGATGGAATTGTACGCATTGACGCAGAAAACCGCGGAAGCTGTGGTGGATGTGCTCTTTCGCGAGTACATCGCACGGCACGGCGTGATGGAGCGACTGCACAGCGATCAAGGGACGGAATTCGACAACCAACTGATGAAGGAACTGTGCCGGATGTTCAAAATCCATAAAACAAGGACCACCGCCTATGCTCCTTGGAGTAACGGGATGGTGGAGCGCAGTAATAAGACCATAAAAGCCATATTGAGAGCGCTGAGTGCTCACGACAGAGAGGATTGGGACGAGTTGCTGCCATATGTATTTATGGCTTACAATGCGACCCCGCATGCAAGGACTGGATTCACGCCGCAACGGTTGTTCTACAGCCAATGCACGGACCCCCCGACTCCCAATTGACTTGATGTACGGTTGTGATGATAGGGCAGTGCCTCAGTGTTATTCAGCCTACGTGTTCCATCAACGTAATCTGGCAATGCAGATGGCTGAGACAGTCCGGGAGGTGACAGGAAGAGCGGTAGAAATTCAGCGGACGCAGAAGAATAAGTCGACGAATGCGCGCGACTATAAACTTGGCGATCAGGTGCTGATGTACTCGCCACCTCTCGGGCGGGATAAGCTCCAGATAGGACCGTGGACCGGGCCGCATCAGATTACCGCCATAGGCAGTGATCATGTGGTCAAGATCCGGATTTTCCATGAGCCTGCCCCCACTGAGAAAGTCAAAAGAGGCCGACGACCAATGTGCGAGAAATGGGTGAATGTGAATCGACTCAAACCGGCTTTCAAGTCGGGGCGAGGGGAGATTCTGACAGTGGCGGACACTTCGCACTCCGCGAATTTGCTCACCCGTCGCAGGGTGAGATTCGCGGAGTATTGGAGCGCGATCGACTAAACGGGAGGATTAGGGAGCAAGTGGCCAGTTTTATGGCGCTACTCCCCGTATACTTGATGGAAGTTTCATGATGGAGTGGAACAATTAAGCGATGTCCAGTTCGTTCTCTTCCTATGCCGTGGGTTTTGTTATGAAACTTGGGGGAGAGGGAAGTGGAGTCGCGCTAAACTGCAGAAAGGGGAGCGGTGATTATTGCCAAATAATCGCGAGAGGATCAGTGGCCGCGGAAGCGACGCAGTCACAGGGAAGCGTTAGTGCTTGTCGCAAGACAACAAAGGGCGACGTGCGTTAATCGCGATGGCCCAGTCGGCTCGATGGGAACGAGACCGTATGCGACAATCTAGTGGCGAAGCGATGACCGGTCGGGGCGGTCGTTTATTCTGTCACCACAGACAGGAAACTGCGGGAAGTTGGTTCAGATGAGTCGGAGGTGGGCGTGAACAGCCCTGCTGTAGTGTCGGTGTAATGAGAATCAAGCCTTTTTGATTCAGTGAGTTGCATCGGAATTGCAGTATGGGTCACGGACACCGCGGATGAGGATGACGTGGGCCGTGGACGATGAGAATTCGTTGCACTGGTCACCTACGAACGTATTGAGTCCTTGTGGTTGACGGAGGGTGACGACATAGCTCTGGCCATGGGCACCGTGGGGTTGAGCTGAAAGCCTTGCGCGAGTAAGCGGACATTCCACTAAAGAGGAGAGTCGCGGAGTGAAAAGAGTGCGAGAGGCCAATTACAGCACGTGACAACCAGTGGAAGTGGGCGACGGCTGCAATATGCTTAACGCTGCTTCATGAGGAACCCCAGGAGTTGGTCGCATGCTAAAGGTCACAGTAGGCGGCCTGCGGCGGCTCAACAAACAGTAGAAACCCCAGGTGTTGGTCGCAGGCTAAAGGTCGCAGTGGGCGGCCTGCCGCGGCTAACCGAACAGAAGTCTTTCACCATGTGGACAAAGAGAAATCGTCGCGCTGTGCGACATACCTGTCGCCGGTTAGGCGATCGCACTGGATTATGTCAACAAGGCGCCACGTGATGGCGGGTATACTGTAGAGGGCAAGGGTCAAAATATCGGATGCTGGCTGGCGATTGGATGGATGCATTGATGCGCGGAGCTACTTTGGCGGGCTTGTGACTGAAGTACTACTTTTTGATCACACTGGTTTAAGAGTTGAAACAGAGTAGACGTATTTTACTGGTGTGTAGTTTATTTTCAGTGTTGGCGATTGTTGGCGTTTAATACCACCTGTAGCGGATTTTTTTTTGTAGTTTAGTTTAGGATAAGCGGATAGTGGATTGGAGTTCTCCTTTCCCAAGAGGATATGGGCCTGTAGGAGCCGTCATGGCCGATACAGTCCCCACGGGTGAGGAGGCGGACTTGGCAGCAATGCCGGCCGTCTCTTCGGAAGAAGTAGGAGACCAGGGGGACGGGCATCAGCCCTCCCTGTTATCTGAAACCGAGGAAGTAGTAGGAGACCAGGGGGACGGGCACCAGCCCTCCCTGTTATCTGAAACGGAGGACGCAATTTCGCACTTGCAGGTTGCGGAGGAGGCGTCCTATGAGAGCATGGATGTGCTAGTAGGGGGGGAAGGGAACTTGACTGAACAAGTTAGTTCTCAAACCCTTGAACACACGGAGGAGACAGCATCGTCGTCGTCGTCCGATTCCTGCAAAGGATCGGACAAGGGCGACAGCGCGGAGAGCAGTGGGTCAGAGGAATCTGACGCCGAGGAGGCCGATCACCAAATGCGCGACGGGCGTGCCCAACAGCGATCTGGTGACGGCAAAGGGAAGAGGCGACGGGCGCCATCGCGCAAGCGACAGCCCAGCCTCGCGACAGTACAGCGGTTCTTTGCCGACCCATACACCCAGGAGGTGTTATACCGCGGCAAGTACTTCCAGAATAAGCCGGCAGATTGTATTAAATTCTGCGCTGATTCGGAGACCGGCCTGCCTCAGCACTCGTATGAGATTGATTGCAAGCAGGGTCGGGTATGGACCTATTTTGGGACAGACCAGAGTGGATGGGTCAGGGGTCGCGTGATACACGGACACCTGATCGCGTTCCAGAGGATCGATGGGGAGGGGTAGCAGCTGTGGTGCTGAAAAGTGGCCACACTGGATTCCCCAAGTTATGGCCGGAGGTAAAAGTTCCGGTCTCACAGCTCCCCAGTGACCGGGTGTCGAAGGACGGATTACAGGCACTGTTCACCGCATATTTAGAGTGTGGAATGCGGTGTCCTGTACAAGGATGCGAGCCGTGGGAGGCTCTGGATCACCCGAAGGGGGCGCTACCGCAACCCCAGGCACTTCGCAGCAGGGATGTTGCGCTGCTACACCGCGACCCTGCGGACTGTAGCAAGTTTGACTCGGCGCTGGCATGCGCACCCCGCACCGAACACGCAAAAGAACACGGATGGAAGAACCTGGAGCGGGTGATGGAGCATTGGTGCCACTTTCATATGAAAGCGGGTAAATGCTTCTCCGCGCCCTGCTGCAGCAAGATGCCGGTGGAGACCTTGGGACCCCGGTGTCAGAAAGCGGTGTTCCCATCCGTCACAGACGCGGTGGAGCACCTCATCGAAGATCACACCGCGGAGGTGCGACAGGTCCAGAGCGACCTCCAGAAGGAAGTGGACGCCCATGCGAAAGGCAAATCCAGGAGGCAGCGACGATCAGGCCTGTCCTTTGACCTGAAGGATCTCCGATCGATCGCGCAGAAGATGCTGTTGGAGGTAATGGAAAGTTACAACCAACTTGTAGGCATCCCCCGATTGCTCGGCCGTAGCCGTTGGTTCTCCAACGCTAGTTTAAGCCGGGTGGTTGTGGGGTATCACCTCAGCATCAGCAAATTGGACGTGACCAAGCAGGGATGGAAACCGGAGCACCAGCGGTGGGTGAGCGGGTGTCAGCTTGACTATGTCAAGTGGACCAGCCATCTGCCGGGGTATTCGGGAGCTCCAGCCAAGAAGACCGAGGGGTACCGGGCGGCAGTGACCAACACGCCAACGGACTCCTCCCCCAGACAAAAGGGAAGGCTCACGGGTGGAGGCCCGGCTCGAAAAGAGCGGACCCACCCACCCCAAAGCAGCCTACGTTGATGGGACCGCCAACCACTGTGCCACCGCCGCGCTCAGGGAATGCTGGAGATGCTTGCGAACAAGTTTAAGATCTCCAAGCACCCGGCGGCCACTAGCACCGTTACGAAGGAGTCCAGCCCGGAAGCATCCACCTCCAGTCCGACCTCAACGTCGCCTCTGAGCAGCCTGAGTGTCGAGACTAGTCCCCCGCACAACAGGAAATCGGACGGTCTATCGCAGCCGCGATAAACGCGCAGACCGCACGGCGGGGTGGGAAGAAGCGAAAGTCAAGTCCAAGTCGCCAGTGCGAGATACCAGTGGAACGCCCACGACGAGTCAGAAGCGAGATCGGTCTGATTCAAGCAGTCCCAGCTCCCAACCGGGGAAAGAGCCAGAAGACCAGCACTGCCAGATTGATTGACAATCTGCGGGAGTGAGCGAGTATGGCAGGACAGGGCCACTCGGGCCGAGGATGCTTGCTGCTGCTGTTAAACGCCAGCATTTGGACTTACAGAAACGGGTCGCGGCGGACAGGACTTCCTACGAAAGTGGGCGGTCACTGCTGGTCGCGGACCGCGATAAGGAACAGGGCGTGCGACCAAGTACAAGGCCGAGTGCCTTGCCTTTCGAAAAGAGCGCGACGATGCAGTGCGGGAGCGGAGCAGGCTGCAGTGCGGCGTGAGTCGTTTAACCGCGACCGGCACTCAACACCAGGACAAACTGGCGACGGCAGAGCGCGACGTGGCCAGGCTCACCCGCGGAGGTGGAAAAACGATGCGGAAGGAACTCACTGTCCTCGCAAAGATGCGACTTACGCCGTGCCATAGTGGGAAGTTGAAAGGTGAAGCACACTCCCTGCCAGAGTGAAGTCATGTGGACTTCGGAAGGATCGCTGGGAGGTCGTCCGACTCGCAGCATGCATCAGATGCAGCGGACGTTTCAGGCCATCACTACGACCCTGAACGACCAACGGAAGGAGATCATCGACGCATGGCAGATGATGGAGGAATACGCCAAGGCAGACCCGACTTCGACGTTTCCTGCTGTCTACTCCTGTGCGCGCCAGGCCATGGAACAGTTCACCCAGGTAGTGCGACAGGAGCTAGCTCCATGGGTGCCCAGTTCCACATCCAATCAGGAGACGTTAGCCGACGAGCTGGGCCGTCTACCCCTGCAATCCTCCGCTACGCTGGAAGTCGTCGAGATGGACACGAGCGGGGATTCAGAGGTGGCGGTCCTGAGGAAGGAACTAGAGGGTGTTCGGCGTGAGCTAGAGGTAACGCGCGAATACGCCTCCGAACGGAAGCATGATGTAACAACCATGCAGAAATATGAGGGCCGCAACGCAGACAACGTACGGGAGCTCACGGTCTCCCTGCGTGCTGTCAGTGCAGGAGCAATTCGCTTGCTCGAGCAGCTGGACGTGGAGCAGCGGCCTCAGTTAGCCAGGGAAAGTAGGGCGTTGAAACACGCTCTACAGGAGATGTCGGACGCAGCAGCAACCGTGGAGCCACGAAGCCATGCCATCGGACAGGAGCAGCGGGTCAGGCGTGTCCTACCCTCCCTGCCACCGCTCGGTGCGACGAGCCAAGTGCCTGCAGCCGCGACGACCGCCACTGCTGCGACAGCTGTGACTAGCGCGACAGTGACCTCAAGTGTCACTGGGCCCGCATTCACGCAGGTCCAGCAACGTGAAACCAGTCTGGGACTAACGACAGCAGCCGAGGAATCCTTGGATGAAGAAGCAGAGGACCGACTGCTTGCCCAGACCCCACCAAGATCCAAGACGAGGAAGTCTTCAACCGCCGCCACCTCCGGAAGTGAACACTCTCGCAGTCCGCGCCGGTCACCTCGTCGCCGCGGGCCACCTCCGAAAGGGGGTAACGCCACGGAGTAGGATCTAGTCGCAGGGTGTGCCCTGCAAGGGTGGTCCTGGAAGATGGATCACCATGCCCTCCAGTTACCCAGCGAGGCCCGACGGGGTGGATCGCGTAGCTGGTGTGGAAAGCGGCCGGCTGAATAAGTCGGTCGCGCCCCCGTGGCGTCGGACGCGGCGTCACACTTTAAGGATCGCATTACTCTCACAGAACGGCGCGTTGTTGCCTACGCAAAGTTTTGAAGAATCCCCGGGCTTTTCAGTCCAAGAGTAATACGAATTAGTGGCCTATCCCATCGCGTTCTAATTTGACTCTACACGGTCGCCCTGTACTCGTAGAACGCGATTATATCCCTCAGATTCCCCTTTTGTTGCACAGGATGAATGTTGTGAGTGTTTGTGTGCCCTGTCGCTCCCCGCGGCAAAGTGTGTGAATGGATAAAGTGTTGAAGCGAGCGGCCGTCGCGCGGAGCGACATGACAGAAGTGTGCCGTCGCATCACTAGTATGAATGCGGTTGGACTTTGGGGGAGAGAGCGGGGGGTGTTTGCATGTTTTGTTTGTATGTTTTCAGGCTTACCTGGTGCGGCGTAGCTTCCGGAACGTGTTTCAGGGCAGGAGGGGTGGAGCGTCCACTGGCAGACTTACCTGCGTAGTGGTCGCGCCGGCCTGTCGCTGATGTCCGGTCGTCAAGTGGAAATCGCCAACAGCCAGGAGCCACCTGTGCCCGGACACCTGGATACACTTGGATATGGGTTGGGGAGTTTCCATGCGAGTGTCTCACTCTCTAAAAAGCAGAGTGTTCCATCCACATGGAATCTGGGGGAGTGTGTAACAAATGTTGTTAGGGTCTCCAGTGCGTGGGTTCATTGTAGAATGACCACAAAGTATAATAACCCCTGAAGTACGTTGCACTGGACTAGGTGATCTCCCAGTTACACACACCTTGATAGAGTTGTTGTTTACTATGGCCACTATTAGGGATTATGAAACAGTATTCACTCCCGAATACTGTTGTAAGCCGATTAGCGGCAGTTCTCTCTTAGACGCTGGTACAGCAGCACGTAGGACTGGCAACCTGCTACCTGAAAAGGAGCAGGTCCTTTACTATTTGTCTTTACCGAGGTTTGGCCTGTGGCCTTCCTCCCTCACCGTCGTGGACTTGGTCTGCCGTGGTTGAAGCGAAGGGGACGCCCGTAGCTCAGCGTGTCAGCATCGGTGCGAAGTCCTCCCCGTGAGGAGGCCTTTCGTGAAACCCGGGCAATACACCCCACTACCCAGGACCGACCGGTGGTCCAGGTACGTGGTGCACGTGTGGTCTTGGAATACACAACGAGGAGTAGTCAGCAGATTTGCATCGCTTAGGGGTTCTTCATTCCATTTGTTCAGGGCTCGGCGTGTTGTGGTGGTACTGGGTCATCCCATTTCAATCCGTCACGACATATATCTTGTAAGATCTTCCTCCCCTATGTGTATATAAGGGCTCACAAAACCGAGTGGGTCGAAAATGGGCCACACTGTTGATAGAATTGACCCTTTTTGTGACATCTTTCAAAGTGAAATTCATCATCTTGACAGACCACTGTACCTAGTGCTCTTGATGAATGCATTTGACCCAGGCAAACGTCCAACCTTTACCCGGGTTGCTCTGTGAGCTGACGGAATCTTTTCCAAACGTGTCCATTAGTACACATAAATTTATGCAGCCTGAATCCCTCCTTTTAAACATCTCTATTGAATTTATTATAAGGTTTACTGCATCCTCTTCGTGTCCACGGATTTCAGGCCATCATCAACATAAAATTTAAGCCTCACAAACTTTTGTCAGCTCGGTCCATATTCTGCTTCATACTCATCCCATAGTTTGCAGAGCAAAATTGGCGATGCCGGTGAGGATGTAGCACCCGAATAAGTGTACCGTCATCCTATATTCATCGAATGGTTTGCTCAGATCTTCTGACCATTAAACCTTAAAAATATCACGGTGCTGAGGGTTGACTTTGACTTGGTGGAACATCCTTCCACGTCGCATGTAAAAGCGATTTTATCTTGGCGAAAGTGACATAATATTCCGATTAGATTGTTTGTTAGGTCTGGTCCCTGGAATAAGTGTTTGTTAAGGAGTGTCCCAAGTATTCACTACAATCAAAAACCACCGTAGTTTGTTCGGGCTTCTTCGGGTAAACTCCGTGGTGAGGATATATCACACAGGACTTTTATTAATGTCCCATATGGGTATCAGTTCGTGGTTGGTTGTCGATAAGCGTTTTCATGAATTCCTGTTATAATCATCTTGGTATTTTACGTCTTTTTTAAGCTTTGACTTCAATGCATTGAAGCTTTGGAGAAGCTGATCTGTTATTTGGCAGTGTCCCATGCATTCCCTTTCAGAGGTGGTGGCAGCTCGTAGTGATGATCAGTTCTATGGATTTATTCCTTTGTTGCTATTTTCATGAATTGAACATCTTCAAAAGAGATGGTCTTTTCCTTTGATATTCATGA
>JAGTTF010000266.1:0-24683 GCA_019095985.1 Streblospio benedicti
TAACAGTGTTCACAGTGACCTTCAGAACTCCTGAAGGTTTTACTTCCTGTTTCAATGACGGTGCCAGTTTAACAACCAGCATATATTTTGAATTCGTTGAAAAAATAATTTAAGAAAATATGGAAATCGCATTTTCAACGTTATTTCCCACACAATGTTCTAACAACAAATAAAAGTTATCATACACAAGTTTTCCCAATTTTAGGTTAAAAAAAGAGACAAGCAACTTTCACAGCGAGACAGGCGTAAAGTGTCGTGGGTCCTCTTCTTATCTAAAAACCGAAGACCTTAAACCAAAATCCTGTGCAGCAAATAATCTTTTACACTCGACACTAATTCTTCATGCACACGTTTTTGTTTGCATTCTACAATTTCATGCAAATAAATTTCACAGGACATCTGATACAAATTCATCCATTGTACACTTCAAATTTCTTTGCCTCTCAAATCTAAATCGTCAAACAATAAAATACATTGATTTTTCAAAAGCCTTGGTTACACGTACGATTAACATCCAACTACTACAAGTGAAAATAAAAATACAGTCATACGGAAAGTGAGCGTTGGTGTCAATCACAACCGCTCACTCCACAGTCACACGTGATTCGGGGAGAAACCCGCAAAATATCATATTTGACGAGTCTTGCATTATCACATTAAAATAGAGGCAGGCACCAAAAGACTGCAGACTGACTCCTCATCCAGCCACCAACATAAATGCTTATTTGGCGGCGGCATTTTTGTTTCACATAAAAACCTGCTGAACCAAATAAACAATAAAATACTGGAAGGTTGCCACGCTGTGCACTGGTGATTATCCAAATACGTCCTTGTTTCACTGAGATTTTTGGGCATCGCCCAATTGTGCAATGCTTGCACTTTGCTCCTGCTTGGCCGAATCCCGAACCGGTCCACCTCATGCCCTAAATATTCCACTGTTGCCGCGAACAGTGTGCACTTCTTGGGCTTCAGTTTGAGGTTTGCCCTCCGCAGCCGATGTCGTCCAGGTACACGAGGCATTGACCCCATACAATGTCCGCTAGTACCATTTCCATGAGACGACAAAAACTTGCAGGCGCATTGCAAAGCCCGAAAGGCATACGTGTCCACTCATACAGACCCCGGTGGGTCACAAAGGCTGTCTTCTCTGCATCCTGCGGATCCATAGCCACCTGCCAGTAGCCACTCGCGAGATCAAGCGTGGAGAAGTATTTAGATCCTTCCAGTGCGTCCAAGCACTCGTCAATCCGTGGGAGGGGATATGCATCCTTCTTGGTGACTTCGTTCAGTCGACGGAAGTCAATACAGAAACGGAGTTCACCGGACTTCTTTTCGCACCAACACGACCGGTGCTCCCCACGGCGACTTCGACGGTCGAATCACTCCATTCGCCAACATCTTCTCCAACTCCCCGTCAATGTACTCCCGTTCCTTGATGGAGCGACGGTAGTAGTTCTGCTTGATCGGCTTGGCATCCCCGGTGTCGATTTTATGCGTTAGTAGATCCGTGTAACCCGGACTATCGTCCGGTCCTAGGAATATATCCCTATACTCCATCACCAATGCTTCCATCTGGGCGACCTCATCTGGCGTCAACGTTCCATCAGCTGGGAACATACAGCGCAGAAAGTCAGGTACATCGTCCTGTCCCTCTGCTGGATTGGACTCACCCGGCAGCCCTGCCGGCTCCTCAGCTTCCTCCACGAAGTACACTTTACAGTCTGGTCTGCGCGCGACCGACTCATGAGCTCTATCCTCCGGAATTAGCTGTCGGCTGGTCCATTCTTTCCCATGCCTGCCTCCTACGGCATTCACACTCGCTACGTGAGTGGGAATATGCCAAATTCGTAAGTCAGGGGGACTCTCACCCCCGTCCGATGATTGGTTGACGTCTTCCTCCAGATGATCCTCCGCTCTTCGTTCCGGAAGCATGGTGATTTTGGCCACCACCATTCCAAGTTTTACCTCCTTAAATGAGGTGCTCTGATTTTCCAGGGTGAGTGGTAGAGATCCGTCTTCACGGATTATCTCCAGTGACGGAACCACGAAGAGCTCGTCACTGAGTTTTGCTGTTCCCTCTACCAAGACTTCCTGTCCCACCCGTGTGGTGTCCTCGATCCGACACATGATCCGTTGCACGCCCCGTGGACGTATACGTACGGTCTTCGTGAGCCGGACGAGGTCCTTGCTGTGAACTGTCATTGCTTTCCCAAATCCTACATCTCGTGTTCCAATTCGAATGGTTCGTGTAGCACAGTCAATTGCTACTCCGTATGACGTCAGCCAGTCCATGCCGAGCAGTAAATCGAGACCCTCCAGCCGTCCAACGTGAAGGAGCTGACTGTACCGGCCTCCTCCGATCTCAAACTCCGACATGACAGCGCCCCGGACATCCAATGATGCACCACTAGCGCCCGTCAGGTACACCTGCGGGGGTAGTAGCGGTGGTAGTTGACTGCTATTCTCCTCGTAGAATTTGTTCGCCAGCAAGCTGAACGTTGCTCCGGTATCCACGCACGTTTCCAGTGGAATCCCGTTGATCCACACCGTAACTCGGCATACCAAAGCAACACCCGACAATCCCAGCGTCCTTCGTATGGCCGCGAATTCGGCATCCACCTCCTGACATTGATACACTGTCTCACCACCTGACTCCTCCGGTTCCCACTCGGAGTGCCGAAAGTTGAGTGTGCTGGCTGTTGAGTGTCTGTTCCTGACGTTCTCCTTTGCGATATTCGGATCGAGAGTAGCGGTGCATGGTAAATCGAGTCCACACAGCGGACTTTCGTCAGGCGCTGGCAGAGCCCCCGACTTCCTCCCCTCCAGGCTGTGGTATCTTATCAGATCCACCCCGGCTAGGTTCTACTCCTTTGCTTGGCTGTTTCTTGCCATGGCTACCAAGCCTCTCGTCCAGTGTTGCGTCTGGAGCTCCTTCCTTCTTCGCGAGTACTCCCTCGCACGTCCTGCTTTGGCGAAAACGATCCCACCTCCCGCGATGGGCTGTACCCCTCGGCCCCAGGTTCACTGTTGGGCTGAGTTAGCTGGTCCGCCGGATCCGACCGGACGGGATACAGGTTAGACAAGCTCCCCGCACACGGTGGAACAACTCGGTGAGCTGGGTGAGCTGTCCCTAGGTTCACAGACAGGGGACGAGCGGACGCACCGCATGCCGCCCCTGACGAACTGGCGCCGGACTCCCGGGTAGGTTGCCGTAAAATCCGTGGCAGATGATCCCGAACATCCATTTGTCCCGTAGCCCCACTTGACCGCAGATGACCAGAGATCCCTTTCTCTGTCTCCCGGCCCACGTCTTCGTTTCCGCTGCAACACATCGCCTTCCCGTTCCCGGACGGGCAGCCGCACGGTATAATGTCAGCAGGGGGAATTGGCGGCATATTCGCCCTGCTTACTCGTTTTCCGCCGCCGTATCGTTTACGGGAGAGGCATCCGAATCCTTCCCCGTAGAGACATGAGCGACTGTGTCCTTATCACCCTTTGGTGGACGACGACGGCTTGAACTCCGAGCTCTGGCTCGCTCTGCTCGCTCTCTCCATTCTTGAATCTCCTGGTCGGTCGCCTCCGGGCAGTCCATTCGTATGTGGCCCGGCTGGTCACATTTCCAGCAGTTCTCGCTGGCCGGATCAAATGTGCGGCCCCGACCCCCTGACCTAGAAGCTCCTGTCCCCGCATTCCTGCCACGTCCCCGACCACGGCCACGCCCGCGAGCGCCACCCTGGCCGGAGTTCGGTGCTTTCTTGCTCGTCACCTCCGTTTTGACCACGTTAGCCTGTCCAGTCTTTCCGTTTTTACTCTGCTGCGTGAGTGTTTCCTGCACGACAGCGGCAATAGGAGCATGTCGCGGCTTCTGGTTGTTGGCCTGCTCCTTTTCCTGTGTCAAGAAGGTGCGGTACTTGCCTGGGTCATCCCGGCTCTCCCGTCGCACCAACTCCGTCTGAATCATTGCCAGAGTAATGCCGGGCTGTATTATAAGGTCGTCATAGGTCCGCCGAAGTGAGGCCGATGCCAAACCTAATTCCAGTCTCTTCCGGACTGCAGCTTCCCGGCGTCCTGTATCCTCGCCATAGGCTTTTCGTGCCAAAAAGAGCAGCTGATTGATGAAATCCCGCACCGATTCCTTAGTTCCTTGCTTGCGGGTCAGTAGCTCCTCCTCGGCCGACCTCATCTCGAATTCCACATAGAAATGCGAGTTAAGGGTCGACACGAGCGTGGGCCAGTCTGCGCGCTCCTGCGGTGTCATGTTGAGCAGCGCATTCAACGCTTTTCCGGTCAATCTGTCCACGAGCCACCCTGCCCACTCCCTCGAGGGCACACGGTATAGGCGGACAACATCCAAGAAGAGCTGCACGTAGTCGGTCCATGTCTGATTTCCATCCGGCTTGTTGAACTTCGGGAAAGTCTTAATCTTGTCCCGAAAGCTCACAGTACGGGGAACCCCAGCTGGGTGGGCTTCCACCTCCGAACTATCGCTGCTGGTGTGGCGGTGCCGGCGACGACGCGAGTGTGATCGCGATCGTCTTACCGACTTCCCCCGGTGCTTCCGGTCCGCCCGCTCTTCCTCTTCAAATTCCGCTGCTGCATTCACAAAGGGTGAACTCATGTAGCGCCGCTTCAGGAGACTCTGATAGTCGCCTTCAATAGGCTGTTTCGTCCTCTCCTGGGGGATCCCGTGAACTGGCGATTTGGAGCGTACGGGCGGCGTCATCTGCCCCGATGCTTCACTTCCGCTTCGCCCTTCCTCCTTCTGCAGCTTGTCTGCACGGCATCCCCAGGTGCTATGTTCCATAGGTGGTGGTTGAAGTGGTGTCCAAGGTCTGCTACCCACGTCACTTCCATCCCCCTGGCTGACCGGTCCTAAGTCCTGAGCTGGTATCGTTCGGAGTTGCCTGCGCGGGTCCTCCAGCTCCCTCAAGCGCACCAGCAGGCGCTGTTCCTTGCGCAGTTCCGCCGTCTGTCGGGCCACGGCGGCCTCCAACTGTGGTATCATCGACGGAATCTGCGGTTGCCGTCTCGGTTCCTTAATTGGGGCCCTCAGGGGTCCCATGCTTGATGGGTCGAGTTTTAGGGGATCGACAGCCCGCGTGCTGGGATTGGGTGCTGGCACATGAGGTACCCCCACACCGCTTTCCCTCTTCTTAATTTTCTTCTTGAGGACAACGTGACGCCTCATGTCCTTTTCACGTTCCTCAAGAGCTGACTCGCTTTCTGACACCAAATCGGTGAGCGTCGGCTGTTTCGCCAGGTACTGGGGTATCAGTTCCTCTTCCCAGGCGATGAGAAGTCGTTCCGTCCGTCGCCATAGCTCCGCCCGTTGTCCCTCCTTGGTCTCCATTACCAGCAACTCGAGTTGCCGAGCCCAGACTTGGCGGACTTCCTTGGCCTGTTTGACGCCCCCAGCAGCTAACTTGGTTTTGATAACTTCCCGATTCAAAGCCAAAGCATCACTGAGGATCCGTTCCGCGGTCTCCATACACAAAGAAAACATCCAGCGCCCACTCTGGAGGTCGTAGTGGGTAGGTAAACCGTCCCACTGCTCCTGTGCTCTCCGTCCGCAAATAGTACCCAGGTAGTACACTCGGTCCATGGGCATCCCCATCAGATTCGCATCAGCCGTGACAATTGCGTCCGACTGACTCAAGAATGCCCATCGTGTTTCCCAAGCGTCTTCATCCTCTCCAACCTGGGGTGCAGGCGGTTGTTCCTGTCTGCGCTTCTCTGTGCTGGACTCTTCGTGATCGGTCACCCGATCTTCCGCTTCCGTTGACTCCTCCGTCCCGGTCTCCCGGGACTCCGGTCTTGCCGTTTCGTCACGTTCACCGTTCTTCCTTCCCGAGTCGTTCTGCTCACCTCCGTGATCTGATCCAACCCGATTCGTAGCAGATGCTCCATCCTCCACGGGATGCCCTTTCGTCTCGGGCCCCCCTTCCGTTGCAGGGTTCGCCGTGTCTCTCGGCTGCCCCTCCGTAGCCTCTTCTTCCCGTGTTGTTCCGTCCCTACCTAAGGGGAGTGTCATTTCGTCAGCACCCCCGGGTATGCGGACCGTAGCCCTATCCCGTGACGGTGTGAACTCTCCGTACATGTTCCCCCACTGGTAGTCGTCTGATCCATCCGCTTCGGCCTCGGCCTTCACGTCCAGTCGTCTGAGTCTTTCCGCCTCCCGTTGCAGCATTCCCCGGTCCATTTCCGGTGATTGTGGTGACTCCGGGGCCGTCTGATGTTGAACGGCCTGCTCCGGTGGGAGATGAATACCCGTCTGTGGAAAGACGAACTCATCCCATTCTATCTGTTGCTCCCATGTGCCCGCAGCTCCGTGCTCGGCAGCCGGTGTGAGGCGGCTCTGTGGCCGGAAACTCACTCCTCCGGTCATACCCACGAAGTGCATAGGCTCAAGCGAGCTGCTGCGTGTTGCCATTCCGTGCCTAGGCACTTGTGGCAGGCGCCACATACGTTCCGACTGGGCCCGCATCCGGGCGTCCCCTACGTTGATTCCCCCGTCTAGCGGACGGGAGTCCGGGATGCCGTAGTGCGGCTCGGGTCGTCATCACGACCGAGTTGCCGATCCGATTCCGTGGACGGAAGTCCGGGATGTGGAGTTCCGTTGGACGTCATTCTGCCGAATTGTACAGCGCTTACTCACTCTCACGCCTGTACTTCCGTGAATCCTGGTCACGGCACCAAACTGTGAACAAAGTCGTAGCTCCTGCACGCCTTGCCGGGTTCACACGGCCGACAAGACGGGTTATGGCGCCCTCCCCGCGCGCGCCCCGCGTGGCGCAGCCCTCACGGCTTGGTCTCCCCCCAAACCGTACTCCTCCTCGTTGTGTACTTGAGACGTATGCGAACACCTTACACCCGAGCTCTGCGGCCAAAAGACCGACGACTCCCTGAGAGCCTCTCGCTACTTGCTGTGTAAGGTGGTGTGCAGACCCTGGCCTCACGGAAGGCCTCCCTTGGGAGGACTTCGCACCAGTGCTGACACGCGTGACAGCTCCTACTGTACACGAACGCGGGTCCTTCAGTCCACGCAAGGTGAGTAGACGTCCGGGAGTGAGGTAGCCACCGGCTGGACCTCAGTAATGTGTGAATGTGGGCCTATTCCCTTCGGGAATAGACTGACAGCCCTACCTAGTGCAGTCCGTACCTGCTTAGTCAGAAGCTAAAGCCCTAATGGCTTCCTCAGTACTGTTTGGTAGTGTACTGGTATTAATCCTATAAGTGGCCATAGTGAACGAACAACAACCTTACAAGGTGTGTGTAACATGGGAGCTTACTTTAGTCCAGTGCTACTGTAGTTACCTACTTTATACTGAGCAGCCACCTAATGTGGCCGCGCACTGGATGCCCTATCAGAATGCTGGAATTGTCCGCGAATGTGGATTAATTGGCTATATGTTTACTTAATGAAACAATAAGTTTAAATATACATATTTGCTCATGAACATTAGTAACTATAACACAGCCAAACTGTCAAGTGATGTTTGCAACCGAGGAAATATTTTACAGTATTCGCAACTGCACCTCGTGACCTGGCCATAACTAGAGCAATGTTTTAAACATTGAATGTAAACAGGTGGACATGATAACAAAAACAAAAATTAGAAATTACATTAGATGCATGCGCCACCACATGGACATGCGTCAGCTGAATGTCATATGTCGGTAACGTGTGTCGAGGTGCTGGTGAGTGCATCTACTTATTTCACGAAGCTACATCTAGTACTCTTAGTAAAGTGAAAATGATAGAAAATTGATTATATTTTGATAATCTGATAAAATATTTCATATATTCCTATTATTTATGAACAAAATTAGATGACAATCGCTATCACATCATACACTACCCATCACTGGAACACTTATTCTACTGAATTATGAGAAGGTTATTGCTGTGTAGGTGCCTTGTATAACATACTGTAATAATTGTACACAAAAGCAGAGTATTTTAATGATACTTTATCCACAAACTAAAATTATTTGGAAATAATTTCAGCATGTAACAAAATGATGATTTGGCAGATCAAAATTGAACTAAAAATAGCAACACACAATGTGACCTCTTGTTTGCCTTGTTTACAGGACAATTCAGTTGTGAAAAATCATGGCAAAAAATGAAATAAAGGAATGACGCAGAACTTATTATTTTTATTTATTTTTTACTTATCCATCCACCCTTAATATTTAAGAGCGGAGAGTAAAACATACAACAATGAGAAAATAAACTGCATATTCTAACCTATTACATGAAAACAAATCTTCGAGAGAACGAACACAATATCGACACTGTTGCCACACGTGTAACGAAATTGGTCGTTGTTAAGCAGGTTCTTTTTCTGCATAACTGAGAGTAAACTTTGTCAAAATACACAATAAAGTATGAGACCTAGGACCAGCTAGTATCGGATGTTAGGTAGTTAACATAGTCAGCCACTATCCAAGGTTAGTAGAAATAAATTATGTTCTTAATTTTTAAACGATATTACGATTTTAAACTTGCATTTGGGTAGAAAAGTACTGTTTTTTTTAAACAAAGGAAGTATGTCAAAATGTAGCCAAATACCCCACGACCTAAGGACTGATAGTGCTTGCAACTGTGCTATTTCAACACTCTAATGTATTTGTTAATACACTGCATTGACATGGGGAGGTTTCCTTGCTATTAGAGCATCCAATTTTGTTGACAAAATGCAGCGGTCTCGTTAGGGATCGAAATGACGGAAGAAAATGGCCGTCGAAGTATTTATGTCAAACACTGCATAAGAATATCATCGAAACACTTAAACTCTAGTCACTCCTGTTTATGGCCTAACGTGTTACATGGATATATATGCAATAGTCTACTATTCAAGGGTCATTAAATTGATTCAAGTAGGTGTCTTTGCTTACAAATTCAAGTTAATATCTTGGAATTTATCCCAAAGTAGTATTTGAAGTACTACAAATATGGCCGCCGTTTGCTTTGAAAGAGACTGGACGTGTTGTTAGCGTAACATTTTACACCCAATTATCGGGTAATAACTTGTTTCAATCTATTCTTATATCATCACTAAGTATTGGTCATGGTTTAGCTTTTATATAGAAGTCCTTATTACAATGATGGATGATATTTCCACCTTTTTCTTGGGGTGTTTTGTTCAGGAAATGGAATCTGGAAGGAGCCTGTTTGATCTGTTACTAAGGAGTCTTGAATGTTGGCGGCCTTCCTTCATGTTTAAATAAGATGTTACTAAATGTATTGTTGGATTTTTTAAAAGCATCATTTAGGGAAGAAACAGAGCACCAATTGTTGATAGCATATCTGATGCTGAGGGCAATTTTTCATTTGCAATAATATTCATTACTCCAATGAATAGAGAAATAGTTCCGAGTGATCAAGAGTTGTTGAATTTTAGCACATTTAAAAATAAGAACTTAACTGTCAGCATTCATGTGAACATCTATATTGACTTATAGATGCATAATTTTAAGTGAAATGTAAATAAAGATTGAACGTTCAACAAAAATTTTCCAAGCATGAGAATGTTGGATGATTCTCAGTTTTGCGTACAGGCAAACTGTTTTCTCTTAAGCGCAATCATTTTATCCATTACTTTGTACGATTTCCTTAAAAAATTAATAAAGTAGTAATTTTTTAAGGAAATCGTATGATACCAGAGATAATACCAGGAGCCCAATCGCGCAGATCTCGAATTTTTAATATTTATGCTCGCAATTTATGGAAAGGGGAGCGCAGATTGACAGGATAAAGTTGAGCAATACATTTTAACATATGTGAGCATTTGCTTTGTATTTTTGTACTCAGTTCGTCACTTGTTTTGGTAGCCATTTTTATCTGTGCACGAAAAAACGAGACTGAACAAAATTAGCCTTAATAAATAAATTCAGCAACATGGCACCTTATTTTACTATGGAGTAAAACCACAGGTCAAATGCTAACCTCACACAACTAGATTTGAAAATGTGTTGGCATGTAGGTTTTTGCAAAAAATGTATATTGCCGGCGCCATGAATTAATTGATCAATCGAATAGCGCCGCATCTGTCGGGTGAGTTTATGCATAATGTTATGTCGTATGTAACAGCATAATGTAAGACGAATTTGTAATATTTTGTTAGAAAATGTTATATTATTCGTCACGTAAGGGATTATCTGATTGCATCTTGCATGCCGAACACAAATAAGGCATTTGGCAAACTACACAATAACAGTGGACATCTGATATGTATTATTACCTACAACACGATTGATAACTTTGTGGGATGATGATTCTAGACTCTAGTTGTCAAAAGTCCACGACGATGAAGAAATCAAAGTTTGAACACGTTTTTGGTCTGTAATATTGCAAGTAAAATATATTAGTATGAAATATGGATGGTTCATGTTGTTTTTCTTGAGTTTCTTCAATAAAAACGTAGCTACAATTAAAATTATTACTGATATTACGACATTTTAAATCGCTTGCGGGTTGTCAAATGAATCGCGATTACTCGAAATGTTCACCTTTATGACCCCATATTTTAACATACTTTTGTCATGATATCAAAATATAATCTCAAAGTCCGCTAAATGGCTCCTTTTTTAAATATACATTAAAAAAAATTTCTGGGGTGGAATGCTCCTGAAACCCCCTAGATATTGAGTGCTGTTGGCAGGGCTGGTTAGATTTCACAGGGGGCCTGTAAGTTTTTCAAATTGCCGGCCCTGGTGTCTAGTACCTATTTTGTAGAAGTTTCCCACACTGTAAGTTTCACCAACATTGTGGATATGATGGTCTGGTTTGGCTAAAAATGTAATAACTTGTAAATAAATTATATACCACGCATTTAAACTGCAAATGCATTACCGTATCCCACTCATTCAAACGCCCAGGGCGTTTGAGTTCAAAATCAATCAATTTCGGGGTGGGCGGATAAACGGGGTGGGCGTTTAGCGTGAAATGTTTCGACGGAAGGGATGCTGCTTGGAGGTTGGTAGTAACCACCAATAGTTGTTTATCGCTCAGCCGTGTAGATTTTCCTATGATTCTGGGTGTCATATCGATTGTCGTGGTATTAGTCAATTGTAGTTCTCAAATATATAATGTGTTAGTAACATAATCCTAATAATCTATTACGAATGCTCGTCGGAAAATCAAAATAACTTACTTATTTATGAAATAAAAAATGCACATGACTTTTTTGTCTCATTGCGCATGCTCAGTTATTTAAATGTCTGGCGCTGTTGCAAAATCGAAAACAGAAACGTTCGATGAATCGCTTATCACACCATTTCCACGAGTAATTTAATGTTTGTAAAAATATTATGAAAAAAGGATGGGCTGGGCGTTCGAGTTGAAATCTTCCAAAAAAGGGGGTGGGCGGATAAACGGAGGAGGCATTTGAATGAGCGGGTACGGTACTAAATATCAGTACAGACTGAAAATAGTGCAATTAATCGAAGATATGGTCAATTATAATGAATGCCCTGTACACAGAGATGTGAACTTATAGGAAAAAACCTGTAAATTTACGTCTTTATGGTCTGTATGATCATTACGTCGGGGATATAGGTTTATTACGGGAATCAGATAGTTTCATGAAATGTCACTTTTCCTTGAGATATTGATCGTGACAGTTGACTCAGGTTTGCCGTTCACAATGCAAACTCCATTCTTTGAAACAAAAATGTGTTTAGTGTCAAGATGACTATCTGACAGATGCTATGGGCAAGTATAAAACCATCAAATACTTCGTAATTTTAGTACCCACTATACAAATACATTATAGTATTCAAATTGATATTTTTTAAAAATATTTTTATTGTCATTTTCTCTAATTTTAAGTATGTACTAAACTGTAAAACATTAAGATTTTGTTAAGATTTTTTGCATTTTTCATCAAGATTGTTGCTCGAAAATTAAGATTTATGAGGTCGGATTACGATTTTTGGCAGTGACAGGTTCACATATCTGTACGGTTCAATACAGTGTCAAGTCCGCCCAGGACATCTGTATATTGTTTTAACTTCAGCAAAAATGATGTCACGGTTTGGTTTTTAACACTTTCATCTGCGGTTACATTTTGTAACTGTTCCACGCCTATCATATATAGAAACGTCAGTGATGAATGTATGAAATTGTCACTTTAACACTTGGAAAATGAAAAGGTGATACGCCATCTTTGAAATATATATGCATAACAATGGTCGATAAAAAAAATGTTCATATAAATGTGAACTACCCGATAGAGAAATCTAAAGCTGACTATGACGCATCGTCAGTTGCATGTCTTTATACCTAACACTGCCTCTACCAGCCAAGAGTTTGACCGATTATTTTGGAAATGAAATTGTGCGTTTGAATCCACTGAACATTTTGACAGTGGAGCTGTCAAGTTCCGTGAATAAATGTGGATAAACAGGTTGTATCACGTGAGATTATGACTGCAACGATACACCGATGCATCGCTGAATCACGATTTATTTACTCATGATTAAAGTATCGATATGATAGTCTATGGCGCGATACTTTCACGATATAACTGTTAAATGAATTTATATGCAAAATATTTGCATAATTCAAGGTAAATCTTCGTCTTTTTCCATGAGTATGGGCACCGCCATCTTTGCTGTATTGCGAACGGCGCGCCGCTATTTTAGTATAGATTTCTTGCGCTACAAGTCGTAACGTACAGCGTGTACAGACTGTTGTGTAGACTATATATATTGATTTAAAGTATCGTGATGTGTATTGTATCGTTGCTCGAGCGTATTGTCACAGGCGTACGTGATGACGCGGTTTGCTGGGCTGTTGTTGCAGCATGGAGCTCCGCGTGGGGAACAAGTACCGCCTCGGGAGGAAGATCGGGTCGGGCTCGTTCGGGGACATCTACCTCGGCACCGACATCACCAACGCGGAGGAGGTCGGGATCAAGCTCGAGTGCGTCAAGACCAAGCACCCCCAGCTCCACATCGAGAGCAAGATCTACAAGGTGAGAGGCGGCGAAAGGTTAATTGTGTATATGGATTTATTATCGTTTAGATTATCGATGGCTTTCAAAAAATATTAATGGTTTTGTCATTTGAAAATAGGGAATTGTAAAATCAGTGATACTTGTATAAATTAGCGAGTCTTGCGTCAGACATGTTCGCCACCAGTTGCACCACGAGTAGCAGCATGGTAAACACTGCCAAAACAAGTTAACACATTACCCCTCACGTTTTATACATGAGAGCCCTTGTATCCTCACAAATATTTGCAGCGTAGCGTGTATAAAACTTTTCCATTTGCCGGAGCTGCGTTGCCAACTTTAAACTGCCATAATTTCCATAAAAATGCTCGTATTTCAACCATCTCTGCACCAAAATACAAAGCAGCCATTTTGGATTACCCCATTCCCAATTTCACAAATATTTTGAAACAAAGCATCACATTTCCATTGGTAAAACGAAGCCCTGTTCGGATCGGTATCGGACTGTGGTAAATGCAGCGTAAATGCGCAGTAAATAAATCACAGAATTTAGAAAATAATTAAAAATATTTATTGTGTGTTTTTGGAACTCATTTATATCATAATAAAGTTTAGGTTGTTAGGAACACGAATATGTATTTCTCATCAAGATTGAATGATTATGAGTATGTCTAACACGCGATCAAACATTGGTGTTTTTCCATTTAGTGCAATATGGCAAACATAGCGCCATTTGTAAGTGCGAATTAATGCTGTCCATTGAAAGTTCTTTATATTCTCTTAAAATAAAAGCTAAACATTAAAATAAATTGTGCACGATGATTCCTTATACGGTTTTACCTGGGCTCACGCTAAGGTTCGTTTTATCGCCATGGGCGAGAGATTTTAAGGATAGGCGAGAGATTTTGCTTACTCTTTCGCCAATGTGGCGAATCATTTTTATTCAAGAAAAATTTGTAAAAAGCGAATTTCGTCCGCTAAATGGAGACTAAATATCAGAACGCCGTTAGCCGTCAATCATTCTAGTTGACAACATTTCGAAACGCAGTTCACGCAATGGCAACAAAGATGCACAAAGATCAAATCGCCGTGACACACATGAAACACATTAGATTTAGGCTACCATGCAACGAGCCTCAATGCCATTTGGTCCTTTATGAATCTGACGTAACCCTGCATGCTTGATAGAGGCTGTGCCGTGTTTTTGACCAATCAATGATCACCAACCTAGTTTTCTGCACACAATAAGCAACTGTCATGGCGCAGGTTGTCTTATTTTTGTTCAAAAATCTCAATATTAATCGTCTGCCGTGCCTCATCTAATTATATCTGATAATCCGGATGACAAGAGAGGCGATTGGCAAACTATTGATCAAGTGTGGACGTCGGAGAAGTAATATGTCTTAAGAAACGATTGACATTTGCAATCGGACTTCCAAAAGATGAGTGGCTGACATTTAGTATTGTCATGTTTGCAAGCATTTATGGAGCAAAATATTGTAAGTAAATGTGTGTTATTATAAGAATACGATGATTTATGCTGTGGTTGGTTTGTAACCGAAACCAAATGTTGCCACGATTAGTGTAAGTTGTGATACTACGCAGTTTAAAATCTGATGCCGGCCTGTCGAACCGAATCGGCAATTGCTTGGGATGTTAGTCTACATAATTTTTTCAACATAAAGATCAAGTAAAATAACCACCTAATGATAAAAATCTGAAACTACATGCGGTTTTATTCACGTACGCCAATTGGCATGTTGAAATTCCTATTATTTTAGGCTCTGCAATACTTCTTATAAAACACGAAATACAGTCAAAACCATTAACATTGAAGACGTTTTATTTACGTGAATCAATTTCTCGGTCGCGTCATTGAGGGGGGTAGTCACACCGGGCCACCCTCAGAAAAATTGCTTTAAAGTTAAGAAAATATAGTGTATGTGTGTTATCAAAAGTTGGTAATCATTATTGGCCAATGAACTTCATTGGTTGATGCAAAGCAGTCATCAGCAGGGTCTTTTCCTCAAATTTTAAAGTTCTATAACCTTCATCGGTCTCGCCGGAGCGTCAGAAAATTAAACACAATTTGATCAGATATCATTAAGATATTTAAAGTAGAAATATTGTCAAAGTAACTAAAAGTTATGATGTTTGTGTTATCATTACCATGTTAATTACTTTACATAGGTTTTTACTTGGCTAAAACGAAATTCAATTGGCTAAAGAATAATTTAGTTCTTTAGCCAATTGGCTATAAAAAATTCAATTGGTTAAAAAAAAAATTCGTCGTTTAGCCAATTGGCTAAATTTCAGATGGGTCTAGCGCTAGCCCAGTTTACGTATAGTTATATAGTTTTAATCACGATGGCACCGCTGCTATAGCCCAAACAAATGACTTGTGTCACAAAGCTTTTGACAGGCAAACACGCGAAATCAGCCGGCCGGTTTAGGCCGATTTGAGGGAGAGGGCCTTAGGTCGGTTGAGGCCGTTTAGAGGGGTAAAGGGTTAAATGCACGTTTGACGTTTGGCAGTTTCTTCCACCGTGTGGAAGAAACTGCCAATCTTCAATCATTTCTTCCGAAGCAATAGTAATATACATAAGGGTGGGGTGGGCATCAGGGATATGTGTTAATACCTTGTTTGTTATTAGATGATGCAGGGCGGAGTGGGCATCCCGACCATCAAGTGGTGTGGAGCGGAGGGCGACTACAACGTGATGGTGATGGAGCTGCTCGGTCCGTCCCTCGAGGATCTCTTCAACTTCTGCTCCCGCAAGTTCAGCCTGAAGACCGTGCTGCTGCTGGCGGACCAGATGATCTCACGGTACGAACCCCGCCGCTTTACTGGTGTTTCCCAGCTATTAGGAGACTTGCTGGAGATAAAAGAATTTGGAGGAAAAAAAATTCGTAAAATGTTCTTGTTTTTTATTTTAGTATAAAAGTACATTCATTTCCATTTTTAAAAATGTATAACACTTTAAAGGTTGCGGGAATGGAATTTGGTTTATGGACCATACAAAAGATCATACAAATACAATGAAAAATTCAGTCCATGTTGATTTTGACTGCACCGAAATTGTCTACATGATCTTATGTATGGTCCATAAACCCAATTCTATTCCCGAAACCGCTAAAGTGTTATACATTTTTAAAAAGGGAAATGCTTGTACTTTTATACTAAAATAAAAAACAAGCACATTTTAAGAATTTTTTTATCTCCAGCAAGTGTCGTTAAGGACTCCTGAGTAACTCTTCAGCAGTAACGTCCTAAAGACACTAGTCCTCCCCAAAAGCTACTCATCCTGACAAGTTGTGAAACGTGTTTTGGCTCAGCAGCTACTCGAATGCAGGCCGAGTGAATTCAGCTCGAGTCCTCCCCAATTTCAACTTGTCAAGATGAGCTAAAGGGGGACTGAGTTGTAACTTCATTTTTGTTATTGTTACCAGAAGATTTCCAGGTAGGAACACTCGCTTTACTTCAATGTACCGTATTCGTTCTTATTAGCGCACAATGCGCTTATAAAAAAACCAAATTTCAAACAAAAAGAAATGTCGAATATTAGTAATAAGCGAACCCCGACAGTTTTTCGCGGTTCTTGCATTTTTTCTTTTATTGCTTACTGCAAACATTCTTTCACAACGCGACCGGCGTGTTTTTCACAACGCGCCCAGCGCATGTTAGTCTTATAATATGGCGAGATAGACATGAAATCTTTGGGGGAAAATAAGCAAAATTTGATTAATTTAATCTTTTTAAACAGGGGGCGGTGCGCTTAATGGGGCAGGTGCACTTATAATATCGAATACGGTAATTTTTTGTTTTATACAGGGTTCCCATGGTGTCTGGAAAAGTCATTGAAATTCATATTTTCTCAAGGTCCTGGAAAAGTCATTAAATTCTGTAAGAAGTCATTGACAAAATGACATTTTGTAAAAAGTCATTGAAAAGTCATTAAATTTTAGTTAAACTTGTAATTTAAATGCTGTTTGAGCAGAGATTATTTTTTATTCACTACCTTGGTGTCTTTCAAAAGTCTCATTTTTGCGACTTCTCGCCACACCACATAATTTTGTAAGAAATCAGTATCTGTAGATTTGTGGAAAAGAAGAATAAAAATCTATAGTAAACAGTCATATTATCGGCCTCTTCAATCTTTACATAAACCATATTTAAATGAAGCTATGTATCTAGAAAACATCATTGGAAAAATGAATATCAGTCTTGAAAAGTCATTGAATTTTAATGTGAAAATTCTGGTGGAACCCTGTAATTATCACACTTCTCTTTCTCTCACACGTCTTTTTAGCAAGCATATTTCTACCAACGATAGACATAGCTGAAGACAGGTTTTACAACGCTTCGCTTCCATTTGACTATATCAAGTGGCCCTGGCGGGACTCGAACTCACCACCCCAAGCAGCGAGCTGTTTGGAATGATGGTATCATTCTGGTCTCACAACCTGCTAAAAAGATGTGAGAGAGAGAGAAGTGTGAAAATGTATCCGCAAGCACTGGGAAACACATATATTCCTGTAATTATAAAATATCTTTATGTCCTCCGTGCTCCGTTTGTGCTCTGCAGATACAGTGTCTTTAATTCCTCCTCTTCATGAAATATGTCTTGTCTTCCTGGTAAAAAAAAGGGGAAAAAAAATCCTACCGACCCTGCATGTTTTTTTCTGGTATGAAACAGGAGAATCGCGCATTATTTTGTTTTGTCCAGTATTGAGTACATCCACTCCAAGAACTTTATCCATCGCGACGTCAAACCGGACAACTTCCTGATGGGACTCGGCAAGAAGGGAAACCTCGTGTACATCATCGACTTCGGGCTCGCCAAGAAATACCGCGACGCCCGCACGCACCAACACATCCCGTACCGGGAGAACAAGAACCTCACAGGTAACACGACGCAGAACCTCACAGGTAACACGACACACACCGACACAGAACCTGACAGGTAACACGACACAGAACCTGACAGAACCTCACAGGTAACACGACACAGAACCTCACAGACAACACGACACACACAAGAACAATATAGACAGTGAAACAATGGCTCATGACAGTGAGTTTTGTTGGATTTTTCGCAAAATCGATTCATTTATCTTTATGAAAAGAAATCCAATGAGTCTATTTATAAATCTACGTGTGTTTGTGTCTGGTACATGTTTAACTACATATCCAGGCTTGACACTTAACTTTTTTTTCACGTGCCCTGAAATTTTTCTAGCTAAACCGCAGATGTATTAAAAAAAAATCTAAACAAAAAATAAGGTAACTATCAGATCAACGTGAAAACTTAATTTATACAATGCAAGTTTCAGCAAGGGGAATACCAACATTGTGAACATGACCATCTAGTTTGGCTAAACATAAAAACTTGTACTTTTATGGCGCGCCTATCAGTGCACAGCAGTATATTAAGATTTGATGTGCTACTTGTCCATCAACATATCATTTATAATGGTGAAAATAAGAAACTAGACCGTCTCCCGAATGTGTACTGTAACTGTGAAAATGTTCTGATGAAAAACGTAAGAGCTACAAAGGATCATATTTCAACTATGACAACTGAAGACCCCCACTGTGAATAACACGTCACGCAAAATGTGTGTCTGGCACTCAGGGGGTATCATAGTGAATTTATGTCTGGCTTGGAGAGGGTTAAATTCAATTGCCTACCATATAAGGTGCAATTAAACCATAACATCCTATTATAGATGCATGCCAGTGGCGATATTGGGCTTTATATCAAATTTTGCCATGTTACGCATAAATTATGCAAATTAGAAAAATTGCCCAATTTGCAAATTTGGGCAACGCGGCTAAATTTCATCGCTAGACCATATAGAATGCAAATCAACCATAAAACCTTACAGTAGACATAATTTCTGGGTAGTAGACTATTTGTAGCCTGTCCAGCTGAATTTTATTGGTTTTGTGTTTCAGGCACTGCGCGCTACGCAGTTTATCTACATGTATATTGGTGGTGTATTGTTTTATCTGCATGTATATTGTTCCAGGCACTGCTCGCTACGCGTCGATCAACACTCACCTGGGTATCGAGCAATCGCGGAGAGACGACATGGAGTCGCTGGGATACGTGTTCATGTACTTCCTCAGGGGCTCGCTGCCCTGGCAGGGTCTCAAGGCTGCCACCAAGAGGCAGAAGTGAGAATAGAATTTATTGTCAATTACACACAAGCGGGAGAAGTGAGAATAGAATTTATTGTCAATTACACACAAGCGGCAGAAGTGAGCAAGCCTTTATTATTCAATAGAATTTATTGTCAATTGGAGCGGCAAGGCAGGTAGAATTTTATAGAGGGCAGAAGTGAGAATAGATTTTTATGATTATTATTATGTCAATTATTCAATTAATTTCGAGTACACACAAGCGGGGTATTGAGTCCCCACGGAGAACTATTTTTGACAGTTCAAATTTCATTGCTGGTGTACATAGCGGCAGAAGTGAGTAATAGAATTCGATTTTTTCAACCGGTAAGCAATTGTGAATAGAATTTATTGTCAATTACACACAAGCGGCTGAAGTGAGCAAGCCTTTATTATTCAATAGAATTTATTGTCAATTACACACAAGCGGCAGAAGTGAGTCCCCACGCCACTCTCACTAGTTTCCAGTAGGATATTTATAGATTTTTATGGTAATGCAGGATGAGCTCATATTGACGAGTAAAAACCTGTGGAGGACGAGTAGAATGTTTTATCAACTCGTCCTTTTGACCAGTAGCAATTGTGGTCAATTTGGCATACAAATATAGAGCTTTGTGCAAGGAAGACGAGTATAGAACTTAATTCAAATTTTAACAGCTTTTCTGAAAAAAAAAAACCCTCATTGATTTTAACCAATGTAATTAAAAGATAAGATTAATTGAAATGTAATTGTAATAATTGTCTAATTTATCTATCTTTAATGGTTTTTGTGGTGATCTGTTTGTAGACAGGAGGTGTGTGTGGTTATCTAGGAACTGTGTAAGGTAAGGTTACAGGAATGTGTGCGGTTATCTAGGAACTGTGTAAGGTGAGGTTACAGGAAGTGTGTGTGGTTATCTAGGAACTGTGTAAGGTAGGGTTACAGGAGGTGTGTGAGGTTATCGAGGAACTGTGTAAGGTAAGGTTAAAGGAAGTGTGTGTGGTTATCTAGGAACTGTGTAAGGTGAGGTTACAGGAAGTGTGTGTGGTTATCTAGGAACTGTGTAAGGTAAGGGTTACAGGAAGTGTGTGCGGTTATCTAGGAACTGTGTAAGGTAAGGTTAAAGGAAGTGTGTGCGGTTATCTAGGAACTGTGTAAGGTGAGGTTACAGGAAGTGTGTGTGGTTATCTAGGAACTGTGTACGGTAAGGTTAAAGGAGGTGTGTGCGGTTATCTAGGAACTGTGTACGGTAAGGTTAAAGGAGGTGTGTGCGGTTATCTAGGAACTGGGTACAGCTTTTGGGAGGCACTGTGTTATATTTATAATCTAAAATATGAGTTTCCAACCATGTCAATTATGAAACATTTGTAGGACATTTTATTACAAAACTTTGATGGTCAAAATGGTCAATTTTACGCGGCAGCCATTGTGTAAAACTGCCAGTTGATTTTGCCTCATATCTCTGTCCATACCTCACCTAAAAATATTTTAATGTTACATTTGTATTTTATAAACTGTAGTAGTATTCATCTACAACCATAAAAAAATTAGGGCATATTATTACGAAAATTTGAAAGTCAAAATGAATATCTTATCTGACATTGAATTTGCCAACTCCATTACGAATTGCAGTGACTGGGAAAATAGATAATGGATGGTATTTCAGCCATTAATTGTCCAATTATTGTATAGTTAATAGTAGAATAATCTTTAGAGATATGCATTGCTCAATTGAATTAGTTCATTTTGATCATCAATGACGTACATAGCCACATTTGACGGCTGGGATTTGATGTGCGTAATCGTGACGACCATTACAGAATATTACATTAACAACTTGCGTAATTTGTGTTAAGATCGTAAATTCAGAAACAACAGACATTTTTGTATAAAGTACTTATTACTAAATGGATTGATGATACGGTTACCATGGTTACCACATCACAATGATTTTTGTAAGTGATCTGTAATTTGTGTGAATACGCAGGGCGACATGCACAAGTACAAAATTTGTCCACAGTGTGAATTTGCTTTAACATGGAGTAAATGGCAATCACAAAACCCTAAAATTCAATCCTAAATTGTCCGTAAAACGATCAAAGACTCCTACCATTTTTTAAATTCAATTGAAGCATCATTTGTTTAAGGAGGCCTACAAGCACGCATGAACATTTATCGGAATTCGCGCTATAAAAGTATTAGTCTATAATGCAATACTTATTTTCCATTGCACTTTAAAATGAAAATTTTAAATTGTTTCTGTTATCATTTCCCATCACATGGAATAATAAAAATTTATCAATTCCATATTTTGACTTGAACATGCTACGTGTAGAATGAAATCAAAGGTTCTCTATGGTATTTAAAATTTGTCAGCGAATTCTGCTTTAGCAGTGTTTTGGGTTTGATTATGCATTTTATTGGATTATAGATTATAGAATTTATATCCCAGTTGTAGCCAGTGTCTGAGGAAGTGCCGAAAGCACGTAAATTTAGAATGAAATAGATTAAATGTATCATAAAGGATCTGTTATTTTTTTTATCAAGGATGCCAAGTTATTAAGTTCTATTTTTTGTAATTATCAAAAAACATTTTTTTTTATTTTTTCTTTACCATTACAAATAGATCTGCAAACAAATTAAAATAATAAACTACAATTTTAGTAATAGTTTTAATTTCTCATGAAAACATTAATCACTCAGTTTTTATTTGTTAATAAAAAGCATGATTTTTTAATTTGCGTGTCGTTTTAACAATGATTCTAAATAATTGAATCCTAAAATTCAGTCACTTGACGGTTCTGTACCTAAAACCAGTAATAAGTTTCCATAGTTCTTTTGTTAGTTATGTTGTTGCAGATAACAGCATTATCAAAAAAATCTTGTTTTTAGATTTTTAAAGACATCTTTTTTTTGCAGCTGTGTAAATCATCTATGTAATATATGTATCGGCCAACAAAAGAAATCTGCAATTTGTATTTAAGATATGAAAATGACTTCTTTTTACAATTTCAAAATAAATGTCATTATTTAATAATTTTTATGTTTAACTAAAAAAAACTCAAGCTCTTCCATCTGTCAAATTCTTTTTTTCAAGACTCAGGAGAAAAATCTGTCCAATTGCAGCTAAAATGACCAAATTTAAAATGAAACTATTATTTGATAACTAAAGTTTTACAACTTTCTATTGCAACCCTGGATTCTAGAAAGCCAAATGATTTTATTACAAATGGTATACTCAAAAATTCCTATTTTCCTTCCTCAAATTCTCATTTTCCTTTTGTTTTTTAACCGATAAAATTCTCTTTGCTGACTCGATGATGGTCCGCCATTTAATTTAAGAGTCCTGACCAATTCTGTGACGGGGATTTAGTAGGAGGTTGGCTCCTCAGTCACTGCTATTGTAGGGATTTTCATCTTTTGAAGATTTTTTAATCATTTGGCGGTAAGATAAAAATCTTACTAGATAATAAAACCATAAGAAATAGATATTCGTTTGTTTTAATCTCAGCTTGTTGCACTGTTGTGATGATTTTGTTCCGTCTCAGCGTTCTGTCAAGGTGACCAAAAAAACTACTGTGATACATTCAACTTTTTACTGTGTAGTTCTTTTTGCTTTTTTTTTATAATAATTATAATTTTATAATGTCTGTATCTTTAATCAAATTGTTTTACTAATTATTATGTTTAAGCGCATTAGAACATTTGTCTTGAATAATGCGCTCTACAAATCTGTATCTGTATTATCATTATTATTATTACAGGGTTTCCCGTCGGAGTTTGCGACGTACCTGAACTTCTGCCGCTCCCTGCGGTTTGATGACAAACCCGACTACTCGTATCTCCGCCAGCTGTTCAGGAATCTCTTCCACAGACAGGTATCAACAGCTCACTTAAGCTTTGATAATAATGATAATGATTATATTTATGATGTATATATATATATGAATTTGATTTATTTAAGGTGACTAATAAGCCCCCTACTGTTATAATTTGTGTTTAGAAAATTCCTCTGTTAATGCTAGATAACTAACGTTGTTAATGTACTGTATATACAAGGACACTATTATCAATCAATCAATAACAATAGTAATAAAAATATCTAGAGTTCCGGTATCACACAGCTGACTGGCACTAAGATTTACATGAAATCTGAACAAAAATAAACATCACCATATGTAATTTAGAAAAGATGAGTCTTGAGTGATCTTTTTAAAATGTCAATATCCTCACACAACTGGATGTCACTTGGTAATTTATTCCACATGATGGTTTTCAATTTTCCTAAAATTACCATCACATTTGAAGCCACAAATCCTTCCAATGTACAGAATTTCAGTTGTTTCCTCTATAATTTACTTACATTATGGTAATGCATGGGAAAGTGTTCACGTAATTCAATTTTCACGTTGTTGAAATGTTCACTTCAGTTTTCGTAGGGTATACACGGTATTCTTGTATTTATTTCACTGCATATGATAGTTTAAGTGTTTTTAATTTTGAATATAGATATTTTACATGTAATATATCAATAAAACAGATTACAAATTTATGAAGTCCTAAAGGTAGTAAACTTTATTGAAATCACGAATTTTTGCATCTTCAATGCTTTATCAAGTGAAAAATTTTCACTGTCGTGTTGGGGTTTTCATGGGGACCTCGCCGACAAAAATATTTTGAAAATGTGATTTATTTTTTTGCAATCTGCAGGGTTTGTATCCATTCAGAAAAAAGAGAAAAAGTCGGGAATGTCAAATAATTTTTCATGGTTTTTGCAGAAAGAAATAAAAAGTTGGGAAAAATGTGTTAATTTGCCCATAAGTCTGGTCAAGATTAGCGTCGATTTTGTAATTTTTAAATATTTGTTGGACAAAATTACTCTTATTATTGCTCACATGGGCGCGGCCATGTTTGTTTACATTCAGAGCGCCACCACCGGAAATCTACTAAAATAATTTCGACTGGGTCAAGTGCGGGAAAAACCTGTCTGAGCTGCTCTATTTGCGTTGTGATAAATGCATGTTGCGTCTGTGAGGAAACTGATGTCAATATGTTGAAATTTCTTGTTATACGCTTAAGATATTAAAGTAACATTAAAATGAAATATGTACGATCATTCCTAATGAGGTTTTACATAAAGTTATCTACTGGTTAAACCATGAGAATATGGTCTGGAAAAGTAATCTCTCCATTTGAGAAAAAGTTGGATGTGATCTAGGTCTTACAAGTGAAATAAAATGGTTCGATTTAAAAAAAACACATTTGTCATTGATTTTTCTTTACTTAGAATGTAGGACGACCATGTTTTTGGTAGGACTGAGTAACTAAGACGCCTATTTGTGGCTAGTTGACACCAAGTTAATTACACTTTTATGTACATATTTACTCGCCATTGACCATTCTAAACACAGATCAGTGTTATAGAATAGTCTTTTTTAAATGTAAGTCTAAAAATACACATACAGTACTTTCTTCATACCAACAGCTGTCACAATTTATAAATATATACAGTAACTCAATATTTCCAAATTTTCAACAGTGTGGAGTCATAATGCAA
>JAGTTF010000267.1:0-16783 GCA_019095985.1 Streblospio benedicti
CTTGCCAATGGGTATATGACTAGCAATCACCTGTGAAACCATTGTTGATTTTACAAATTGAATTATTTTTTATATAAATTAATTTTCAATATTCTCTTGCTCACATCATTCTTATTTCTAGCATGATAGACAGAGTTGAAGACAAGTTTTACAACACTAAGATTCCATTTCACTATATCAAGTGGCACTTGAGGGACAAATTGTCTCGAACTCAAACTTGTGAGACAAGAATGATACCAGCATCCGAACCAGCAAGCTTATGTACTTGATTGGGTACACCGTCATTTCACGCTGTGCTAAACTGGAAATCTGCTTCTTTTTACATCACATCTTTTATATGAAAAGCCATGTAGCTGAGCTGTTCAAATGACTATATATTTGCATTGTGGTTAGGTCAAAGTACCACTTAGGCTTGTAGAATCCTCATGGCATAATTGATTTTAAAAGGTACAATGTATCATTTTCAAGTTGGATATATAAAAGATTATCTTCATGTCACTTTTACCACCACACTCTTCCAATCTTTTAACGAAAAATGCATGATTTTAAATGGTAAAATATGAATTAGAATTGCTGGAACTTTAACTTGCTTAGCTTAAGCCCCTTTCACAATTGCGTTGTGAGCAGTGAGCACCACTTGGCAATCAAGTTCGCATACATGCACGAGCAAATCACATAACTTGTATACGGCGGTCTCTTCTGTTGCAGGGGTCATCATGATCGCAAGTTTTGGGTCTTGAACTGGCGCAGTGATTGATTTTTAAAATGTTACATCGCAGAAGTGTTGCACAACATTGTATCTACTCATATGATTTCATGCGAGTGTCGCACACAGTTTTACCATCTCAGGGTGACTTGCAGCCATCATGTGAGTTTTGCTCAACCATCGTACGTCCTTGTGCGTCTTTTGTACAACACAAACCTCCCTCACCTGAAGTTTGGGACAGTGCCGATGGGCGTGATAAATGCTCGCATGGATGGAAATTAGAAAGATGGTGAAGATGGTACGGTCACGCTAACTGAAGAAGAGGTGACATTTAAGTTGCAAATAAAAAAGTATCTGCATCTGCTGTAACTAAGAAAAGGTCACAGTTACTCACATATATGAAGAAAATGGACAATCTACATCTTGTCAAACAGACCTTGGAAGAATACGAAGAACTTTTTTCTAAATACCGACAGATTGCAGAGGAGTATCCAGTAATATTAGAAAGTGAAGAAAATAAGATTAAAGAGGAGAAAAGATTAGCTGAACGTGAAACCGATTCTATTAAAATGCAGAAAACCGTCAACAAGTGGATCATTGAGGCCAAAAGAAAAGATTAGTGAAGACATACGAAGAATAACACCATGCCAAATATCACGAGGACCATCACAAGGAACGAACGCTTCAGCAAGGAGCTCCCTTTAGGTAAAAGGCCAAAACAAAATTGGCTGCAATAAATGTGAATCAAAAAGAGTATTGAGAAAGAGCAACAGATTGAAAAAGATAAGAGCATTGTTAGAGCGACAACAACTGGAACAACAACAGAAAGAGAGTGAACTAGATCGACAACAGCTGGAACAACAACTTGACCAGAAACAGAAGGAGAGAGAACTAGATTGACAACAACTGGAACAACACCTGGACCAGAAACAGAAAGAGAGAGAACTAGAGAAGGCAATTCAGCAATTGGAGCTTGAGAAGGAATTTGAATTATCCACAGCGATTGTGGAATTGTGTGAACAGGAAGAGCTACAGCTGTCGGGAGTTCTCCAGTCCACCGTGGAAGACACTCAAGTCGAATTATCTAAGTAAGCAAAAGTAGAACCAAAAGCAACCATTACTCAACCACGAGCTACTCATGATTACAATGTTGAAATGAATACAGCATCACCAATGAACATTCAAACAACAACACAACCTGTGGTAGTGTGATTAGAGATGACACCTCTAGACTTAGATGGAGTGAGTCTAGAGAGCTGGACGATGGTGGTAGCTTGTATAAGGGATGAGTGGTTGATTGTATGCTTCAGTTATATGAATAATAAACATAGATACAAGATCGAGTAGTATGTTACAACAAACCTAGTGCATCGAGTTATAGCTATACTGAATCAAACTATGCTGCAACACGTGACATCTGCATTGCTTCTGCCTCATCCAGAGATAGTTAAGTTTACAGGTGAGTTGATGGAGTTCCCAGCATTTTTATCTGCCTTCCATTCACGCATTGTGCCCCCACCTAAAAATGATAATGACACACTCTACTTCTTATTTCAACACTTGGAGGGAGATCCTAAAGACCTAATAGAGTCATGCACGTGTAACAAATGTTGTTAGGGCCTCCAGTGCATGGGTTCATTGCAACATGACCACAGAGTAAAAAAAACTGTAGTATAAGTTGTACTGGATTAGGTTAATATCCCAGTTACACACACCTTGATAGGGCTTTGTTGTTGTCCTTTACTATGTCCACCATTAGGATTAGGAACCAGTACTCTCTTGTACTGGGTTGAGCCGATTAGCGACAGTTCTCAAACGCTGGTACAGCAGCACGTAGGGTTAGCAACCTATTCCCGAAGGGAATAGGCCCTTTTTCTGCTTGTTCTCTACCGAGGTTTGGCCGGTGGCCTTCCTCCCTCACCGTCGTGGACTTGGTCTACCATGGTTGCACGAAGGGGGATGCCTGTAGCTCAGTGTGACAGCACTGGTGCGAAGTCCTCCCCGTGCGGACGCCTCTCGAAACCCGGGCAATACACTCCACGACCCAGGGGCCGACCTGTGGCCCAGGTACATGGTGCACGTGTAGTCTTAGGAAACACAACGAGGAGTAGTTGGAAGAGGAACGTCTGCGGCGCAGCTGGGTGCGGCGCAGCTGGGGGGGTGTCGGGCCACGGAGGCCACATGCACCCCAGGTTGGTGTCACTGCTACGGTGGGTTGACAAACAGTTCCAGTACTTTGTTTACAGATTTGTTGCCGTGACCACTGCGCACTGCGGTAACTACTTATCCCCACTTAGCGCCCTGGCTGACCTCTTTGACCGTACCACTGCTTTCCTGTGACCTTGTCGTGCACCCGTCACACAGAATGACAGGTGACACTCTCGATCCACGAAATTCCATCTGTAGAGTGACCGCACGGGACCACAAGGAGTCTACGAGGAGGTACCGCACATCTTTTCCTCTACCCACAGTGGAGGTCAGTGACGGGATGTCTCATATTCTAGCGAGAGCCACGCCGGATCAGATGCCACTTCTCCCTGGAATGATGCAGGTGACCTGGTCATTTGGCTTGACTGGGGATGTTCGCTTTGCTTTGAGGGAGGGTTGACGACCAGCTAGGATCTCACTTAAATATGATCTACTAATTGTCTATGCTCTATTATCTGTGTTGTTAAACGTGACCGTGAAAGGTACGTTTTGCTAAGTAGATTCAATAAGATCCAAAATGACTATTGTTCCATTCTTTATTTTATTCACCAAAGTGTTAGTGACCGCAGCCTAACTAATTCTAATATCACGTATATTCTTATACATAAACCTAGTGCCTTTCTTTATGCACAACGACACTTACAATTGGCTAGCCTGATGTTTTCAGCTGCCTTCAGTCTGCTGGCTAGAATGCCGAGTCTATGGTGCTCTCTCGTTTGTAGGTGACATGTATACATTCTACTGATATTTATACTCAATTTTTGCTGACGGAGTCAACTGCTGGATCAGCAAGAATATTCTACATGTTCCATCATGTTTTGAGGCAAAGTCTATTTCTAGCCCTTGCCACACACAAAACATGATGTTCTATGGAGGTTTCCATGGGAGACACTTGCTATGTGTCCTTGGGGGAAATGCCTGCAGGGAATACCTGCTTGACATTGTATCATGAGCAAGACAACACTACATGTACATTTATTTTGAAATTGTTCTTCAACAACCTGAATTTCCCCTGTATTATTTATTACTGATCTGGCTGAATTTTGGGGAACAAATTCAGCAAAATCTAATTTTTGGCATAGGATTATTTTGCAAATAACCTTGACCTGATTGAGAATTATATTGACCATACTGTTGGTTCAAGTAAGGATTGTTAGTTACAGATGGTCTGCTGTTGTTATGCCTATGATCATAATTGTTATTGTAACCATTGTAACTATTGTTATACTGTTGATGACCATTTGCATATCTTTGTCGGTTAAATTGTCTCTCTTTTTTTTTTCTTGAAATTGTATACAATTAACCCGTTTATGTCCCATACGATGACAGTGAAAGCAAACCAATGGCAAATAATTGTTATTATTTTTCAAATGACCCTTCTGTGCCTGGTTATTGTAGTTATAAGTGTTCTGAAGCATTGTATGAATAACATTTACTTCACCCAAAGAAGGTTTTTTGAAATTTTTCTGATGTAGAATGTTGCTCTACAATTTCAAATTCTAACCCAAGACTGACTGCTTCATCTATACTTTTTTGGTCTACCATATCTTAAATGTTTATACAAATCTACTTCGTGTTTTAACGAATCAACAAATTGATCAAGTATGAGCATATTTTGCATCTCCATATGAAAATTTTGATATGCTTTTTACCAGCCAATCTTTTAATGTCATTTGCAAGATCTAAAGAGGTTCATTTCTGACTCATTTTCTGCTTTTAAATTTCAACTTCCATGATTCAACCTGTTCAGTTGGATCAAAATATTTATTTAATGCATATGCCAATTTATGAAAGTTATCTTTAGTATCCTCATTGAATTGTCCTAGTAATTTCAAAGATTTTCCTTCAAAAGACATTATGAGCTGTGTAGCCATTTCAAATGTTGACCAACAATTCCATTCAGCTATTTTTAAAAATTGTGGAAGACTGGATCAAAACTGTTCAAAAGAACACTGTGTCGCTAGAACGATGTTGACTTATGGACAATTAAGATAATATATTGAAAATATGTATATTTTACAATCAAGAAATCTATGAATTTGAAGAGAAAACATCAGAATGAATCAGAATCAATATATCCAGCATAAAGCTATTTGTGTTGCCATACAATAGTACTGGATAACAAGATGATAATCAATATCAGTTTCAAATCCAATAATCAATTTTGGTGCTTGGTTTGAAATATAGATTTTTCTTGCTGGCTAAGTGCATTGAATATCATTAAAAATGTCATAAAAGCGCTTCTAGAAAACAAAATTTAATTGACAGAGCACCCAAAAATCGAATCACTTCCGTGTCGCCTCATTCCTCATAGTCGTGTTAAGTTTGAACGAAATCCCTGAACGGTAAAAAGCTCTAGCTTGTCCGGAGACATACATACATACATACATAGATACATAGAAACAAAGTGATCACAAGGCTTTCGCTTCAGCTACGTTTAACGTTTAACTTCACTAACCCGTTTAACTTCCTGTAGTTTTACGTTTTGACGTCATACGTGTAATGACGTACATTATGGCCAGTACACGTATAACGTTTCCATTGCTGGCTAAGTGCAATGAATATCATTAAAAATGTCATAAAAGCGCTTAGTATTTGCAGTGTATAAACTGACCTGTGTAGTACTTATGTAATGTACCTGTATATATGTTGAACAAGCGGTAAATAAAGCTAGTTTTAGTTACCATACATGGCGCAGTCAGCAGGATAGAAAAAAATATATATGTTTAAAAAAATGACTTCCGTAAAGTGCCCTATAACGGATTGTACATATAAAACAGAAGAAGTTGGCGAGGGGCTGGCAGTAGAGTTAATGAAGTTACATGCAGCTGTACACAGTGCTCCACATCCCTGTATAACAAGAACAAAAAAGCCAGACAGACCAGGTATAGACACCGGATGCTCTGAATCAGAATGGGCTTTCTTCAACCGTGAGTGGAACATCTACACAAAACGGTCATGCATTACAGGAGATGAGTTGAAACACGAACTGAATGCTGCATGCACGACTGAGCTGCGTCGATGCCTCCTCAACTTCGTAGGTGAGAGCGAACTTGATAAATGTACACATGAAAAGCTGTTATGCTACATTAAAGAAATAGCAGTAGAAAGTAAGAATATATCCGTGCATAGGCAAGAATTTTATGGAATGGAACAATCACGTGATGAGCCAATACGACTATTTATGGGACGTCTACAATCCAAAGCATCCCATTGTGATTTTAAGATAAAGTGCACCTGTCAAATGGACCTATCATATGCAGAATCCATGGTTTCTGATCAATTGGTTGTTGGCCTCTATGATAAGGAAACACAAGGTGAGGTGCTGGCAAAACACTCTACTTTGACAACACTGAAGCTGAAGTTCGAATATCTCAGCGCTATCGAGCAGGGTCAACAAGCAAAACGAAGTTTTAAACACATCCACAATAGGTATCACAAAGTCACAATATAAAAAGAACGAGATGAAGTCTAAGCACCATAACAAAAATCAGACCCAAGAGACACTACCACGTGGTTGTACAGGGTGTGGCAGCAAGGACCATGGTCCAGGAACCCGCAAACCTCGTAACCTTCATTGCCCTAACTGGGGAGTCACCTGCTCAAAGTGCTTGAAGCGAAATCACTCGCATATAGTGTGCTTTGCCAAGGAGCCAACAGCAGTAGCAGCAACCCACAGTGATGACGCACACACTTTGAGTACAGAAGTGGATGGATCAAGTATGGGAATGCTTTCATCAAGTCTTTTTGGCATTGACTTCTCTTCGTTATGCCCATTAAAAGCAAATTGCAATTGGAGCACTGCACTCCCACACATGGAGTGGTCCGCAGAAAACAACAAATTTGTACCAAAGTCTCCTAAGAAACCAAGCAAAATTCGTCTTTGTTTAACACCATTACCAGAAGCTCATGCTCAGGTTGGTTGCAAAATGTCAAGCAAAAGATGTCGACACATTAAAACAACAAAAATAGACTTTTTAGCAGATACTGGCGCCCAAACATGTGCGTGCGACCTAGACACCTTAAAAGATATTGGGTTACACACGGACGATCTCCTACCCACCAACCACAGTTTACTTGGTGCGACCAGTGATAGATTAGATATACTAGGTGCAGCTCTAGTTGAATTAAAGTATGGAAGCCAGAAAACGAAAGTTATGATATATGTATGTGGGAACGTAACAGGAGCATACCTCTCTGAAAGTGCTCAAATACAATTAGGCATAATCGAGGAGAATTTTCCCCACCAGTCACAGATGGCTCCAATGTACACCAAAGATACCACTAGTAAACTAGCAGCATGTGGCTGCCTCAAAAGGACAGACACACCACCAATACCCACATGTATTCCTGACAGTTTAAAAAACGCACCACCTCATGAGCTTGAAGCATGGATCCTCACATACTACGCATCGTCTGCATTTAACGTGTGTGACCATCAACCCCTACCGAAAATGTCTGGGGAACCCTTGCAGGTCCACTACAAACCAGATGCGCAGCCAAGCGCGCATCACACACCAATACCTGTACCCCACCACTGGAAGGAAGATGTAAAGCAACAACTAGATGCCGATGTAAGACTTGGAACAATTGAAAGAGTACCACAAGGGACACCTACTATTTGGTGTTCGAGAATGATTGTCGTCTCAAAGCATGACGGTCGCCCACGAAGAACTGTTGATTTGCAGTCACTAAATGCTGCCACATATAGAGAGACTCACCATACACCGTCGCCATTCACCCAGGCATCCATGGTACCACCACATACAATTAAAACGACATTAGATGCATGGAATGGGTATCATGCGCTCCCTTTATCCCCAAGTGCGAGAGATGCTACCACATTTATTACAGAATGGGGCCGCTATAGGTACCTCCGTGCCCCCCAAGGATTCCATGCTGCAGGCGACGCCTACACACGAGCATATGATGACATTACAATCGACTTTCCCAGGAAGTCTAAAGTCGTGGATGACACTCTGCTGTGGGATGACTGCATTGAAAGCGCATTCCACCACACAATAAAATATATAGACTTATGTTCTCGAAATGGCATCGTATTTAACCCCAAGAAGTTTAGATTCGGTAGAACCGAAGTGGAGTTTGCTGGACTACTTCTCACAGAAAATGGCATCAGTCCATCATCAAAAATGACTGAAGCAATTACCAATTTTCCCATACCAAAAAGCATCACCGATGCACGTTCATGGTTTGGTCTGGTTAACCAAGTAGCTTTCAGCACAGCAATTGCACCATTAATGGAACCACTAAGAGACCTCCTTAAAAGCGATCGTTTCTACTGGGATGAGGCGTTGTCAGCTGCATTTGAAGAATCCCGGCAACAAATACTACAGAGAATCAAACATGGGGTTCACACGTTTGAGGTTGGAAAATCAACATGTCTTAGTACTGACTGGAGTAAAGAAGGTATAGGATTCATACTGCAGCAGAAATCATGCACTTGCAATATGGAGTTAGCCCCATTATGCTGTAATGATGGCTGGCAACTGGTGCTAGCTGGCTCCAGGTTCACCACTCCCGCAGAATCACGGTATGCACCAGTAGAAGGTGAGGCACTTGCAGTCACTTATGCACTTGAAAAGTGCCGCCAATACATCATGGGATGCCCAGATTTGACTATTGTAGTGGACCATGCACCCCTCGTCAAACTATTGGGTGACAGGTCACTTCATGACATATCCAACCCTCGGCTGCTACGTCTAAAGGAAAAAACACTACTATATAATTATACAATAAAGCATATCCCTGGTGTGAATAACAAAGGCCCAGATGCTTTATCCAGGAAACCAGTCTCTCTCATACCGGACAACGAGAACACTATTGAAGAGACTGTTGTGAGTTCTGTTACTTCCCAGCTTACACACATTGACTTAAATGCACCACTTGCAGTCAGTTGGGAACGAATTGAAGAAGCCACACAAAATGATAATGACTTGGTTTCCCTTGCAAATTACATCATACAAGGCTTCCCTGTGACGAAACAAAGCTTACCTGGAAAAATACAACCATTCTGGGGCGTCCGTTTTGACCTTCATTGTGTCGGAGATTGTATTTGTTATGGTTCGCGAATCGTCGTACCACAATCACTCAGAACAGAAATTCTGGATGGGTTACACAGTGCTCACCAAGGTGTTAGCAGCATGAAAGCACGTGCACATCTCTGCATTTACTGGCCTGGAATGAATAAGGACATTGCTGACAGACGTCGCAGATGTAGACGTTGTGATGAAATAGCACCATCACTACCTGCACTACCACCTACCCCACCTGTCGAACCAGAGTACCCATTTCAGCAAGTAGTTGCCGATTACTTTGACCTAGCTGGCAGAAAATTCCTAGTATATGCTGACAGATACACAGGATGGCCTACTGTATCAGAGCCAGTGCATAGTAAAAATGACACGAGGAATCTTATGTGTAGCCTTCGCGAATGGTTTGGCATTTATGGCGTACCTGAAGAATTGGCATCAGACGGAGGACCTCCTTTCCCCAGTCATGCAATGAAAGAGTTTTATGCATCATGGGGGGTACGACACAGGATATCTTCAGCGTATCTCCCACATAGTAATGGTAGGGCAGAGCTGGCAGTAAAAATTGCAAAGCGTGCACTGATGGATGCATTGAACTCATCAGGCCATCTGGACTCTGACAAAGTGACAAGAGCCCTCCTACAATACCGCAACACACCAATGCAGGGAATTGGACAGTCTCCGGCTCAACTTTTATATGGGCGTACCCTTAAAGACCACATACCAACCGTTAAAGACTTGCTGCGGATACGTCCCGAATGGGCTAAGTCATTGCATGATCGTGAAGTGGCCATGGCTAAGCGTAACGTAAGGAACCTGCAACATTACTCTAAACGCAATGCTACACGGAAATTACCAACACTTCACATTGGAGATTGTGTACTAGTGCAAAACCAGACAGGACCACACCCGCTCAGATGGGACAAAACAGGTGTGATTAGAGAAACACATCCAAACGGCCAACTAACCATCCAAATGCATGGTTCCCGTAGACTTACTCTACGTAATCGACAGTTCGTCAGATATATAGATCCTATCAGTAGCAATACCATTAACCGCAACCTATCAGACTTAGAAGCCCCAAATACAGATGATATGTCTTGTGACACAAGTGCAATCCCAAATGAATTGGAGATGAACGTTCCGCGCGAAAATGCACAACCCCGGCAGCCATCAACACTAGTGGACCCACCAAACAGCACTTTATCAAATGGATTGGAGGTGAACATTCCATGCGAAAATGTACACCTGCCACAGCCATCAACACGCGTAGACCCACCAAATAGCACCTTACCACCACATTCAATGCACGAGCCTGGCATCGAACAAGAATACCCTGGAAACCAAGACATGAACTCTGATCCATCCCCAGTTTCCCTGAGAAGATCAGCGCGAACCAACAAGGGCGTTCCACCTGAGCGTCTGACATATACACAACAATAGACATGTTCATATATATATAGACACTCATTGGGGAGGGGGAGATGTATAGTATTTGCAGTGTATAAACTGACCTGTGTAGTACTTATGTAATGTACCTGTATATATGTTGAACAAGCGGTAAATAAAGCTAGTTTTAGTTACTTAACCAACTTATGCAGATAAACATTATAAAAAGTCAATCACCTTATTGAAAAACGCTTGCCAGTATGCTTGGCAATTTGGTTCTAGAAGTTCTGACTTTATTATATAAGTATAGAAGAAATTTGATTTTGCTTTTGTAATATCTATAGTGCCTTCTTTGTCATGGAAGATTGCACATTTAATATCATTTGGCTCAATGCAAGCCAACTCATTTTTATAAGGTTGCAATGCCTTTTGCATTATATTCACTTCAGCAAGCATATTGTGTTTTAAAAACTAGGTGTTCATTTATATAGTTGACATCTAATTTGCCATTTCTAACTTTCATATTACCTATACATTCATACCCGGAATTTATCCAATCGGTATATTAGGGTATGGTCTCTCGACCGTTGCTGAGTATAGTGACAGTATGGTTTCCAAAGAGTGGTTGTGCCAGCAAGCCAATGTTTTTATTCATACAAAAGTTTACTTTTGTTCCATTAACCATGAACCATTTGCAAGTAAAATTCAGGTAACGTTTTAATTAAAGGACACTATTTACTACTATGTACAAACGTTCTCAGTATATATTCCCCTCTATCTAATCTGTTAATAATCTGTTAATGAATTTCAGAGGTATCTCAGTCCAGTTCTCCCCTCTGCCTTTTAGTAATCGAGGCACCCAAGCTGCTTTCACTGCTAGGAAATATGCTTTAATATCAATCATTCCTAGGCCACCTAATGTGGTTTTATTGATGATTGATTTTCGTTTAATTCTCTCCCCTTTACCCCATATAAATTTATAAAGGGTGTTATTAATATATTTGATTGTTTCATCATTAGGCATGGTACAACATGAGGCTACATATGTCAATTTTGATAATGCAAGCGATTTGATTATTTGGACCTTTTCAAAGAGAGTTAAATGTCTTTGTTTCCATATATTCAGTAGTTGCTCCAAATTGCCAATTCTTTTGACCCAATTGAGCCTATCACATTCACTCTTGTCATTCCCTACGTATATACCTAGACATCTAATAGGTGATAGTGGCCAATTAATACCAGCAAGTGTACAATTATGCTGTCTGTCTTTTAATCTGCCTATGAATAGACCCTCACATATTTTTCTTATTTAACTGCATACCACTCACAAAAACCAAAGTCTGAGATATCTTTGATACACAATTGAAGATCATTTTCATCCTTCAAAAAAGAAGGTTGCATCATCTGCATACTGACATAATTTAACTGATTTAGTGTGAAGTTTAATACCCTTTATGTTTGGATTATCTCTAATCTTATTTGCAAGTACCTCTACACATAGTATAAAGATTAAACATGACACACAACAACCCTGTCTCAGGCCCCTTTCAATGTCAAATTGCTCTGAGAAGTAACCATTGTTCTTTACAATAGCTACTGGATTAACATATAAAATCTTTAACCATTTCAACATTGACTCACCAAAGTTATATCGTTTAAGATAGTTAAATATGAAGTTCCAAGACAGTGATTCAAAAGCTTTTTTTGAAGTCTGAGAAGAAAAGTATACCCTCATGACAATTTTCTATAGCATCCTGCACTAACCTTACGTTAGTACCTATAAATCTACCCTTGATATAGGCAATTTGATCAGGATCAATTAATTTATTTATAACCTTCTGACTTCTATTTGCAAGACATGTCGTTAATATTTTATAGTCAACATTTGTGAGACTTAATGGGCGATAGGTCTCTAAATTCTCAGAATCCCCTTTTTTTTGAATATTAAGGAAATCACAGCTAATCTTAAACTTTCCGAGAGACTTCCCAAGTCATAACTGTTGTTAAAAGCTCGAACTATTACATCTTTTAATACTGGCCAAAACTGGTGATAGAATTCCACCGTTAGGGCATCCAACCCCAATGATTTCCGCCCTTTCATTTTATAGACGGCTTTTTCGCATACAATAATTGTAATTTTTTCCCTCACAAATGCCTTTTTTCGTCTTCTGTTAAAATTTTGTTAAATTCAACAGAATTCAGATAGTTATTTACATAATTATCTGACACTTTTTGTCCTTATACAGATCTTTATAGAAGTCATGACAAATACCCAGTATACCTTGATCATCACTAGCTGTTTTATCTTTATAAGACAGCTTCTTAATCGTGTTGGAGCTTTGGTGCTTCTTTTTCTAATGATAAGAAATAAGCAGTGTTCTTTTCCCCATCTTCAACCCACTTTGCCTTAGCTCTGATTTGGCAACCTAACGTGTTTTGTGCATACAGATCATCTAATTCATATTTTTTTCTGCTTACGCTCTTGTGTAAGGATCATACACTGCTCTACATCACCGCAGTTCCCTATTAGCTTGTCCAGATCATATATCTCTCTTTTTCTTTTTTTTTGTATCTTATTCTGTTTTTTCTTGCATTCATAACACTATATCTGATTGATGTTTCTTTTAATCCTTATTTTTAACAATTCCCAAAGTTCCCAATCATCAATTTCATTGTGATATTCATTTATGGTTTGCTCTATCAATTGGTTAATCAGTGTCTGATACCCTTGTTCTTGGATAACTGATGAGTTCACCTTCCAGTAACCCTTGCCACGTTGATTATTGCCTATATTGATCTCAGTTATGACTCCCCCTATGATCAGGTGTTGGAGCGATGGTAATTTCACATTTATTAACCTTTCTCAAAATCATATCTTGGGCAAATATGAAGTCAATTCTACTATCTCGTCGATTACTAGGATCTATATACGTAAATTCTAGTTTATCAGGATTCAAAGAACGCAAAGATCATTTAGTTGCAATTACTCAGTAAATTGCCTTAGGTTATGATCAGTATTAGTATTGCTATTGGTAGAACGCCTGTCTTTTTTGTCAAGTATACCATTAAAAAGTCACCTCCAACAAGTACATTTTCAAAGGAAATGCGTTTGTTTAACAAACATGTTTTGATATTGTCTAAGAATTTTTTTTGTCTTTTTCATTTTCAACATCCGGACAGTACCAAATTAGCAAAATAGTACTGATTATTATCAAAATAGTAATTTCTAGTGTCACAACCCACAGGTGGATGTGGGGTGTTTGTTGTACTTCTCAAGGTTCTTATTTGTTGTGGTACTTATATTTCCCTCCCAGATGACAGAAAACAGAACGACCAGAGATGTAATAAAATATTTATTATTCATTCAATAAATGTAAAATAGACTGTGATAAAAATATACACAAGCACTAACATGTGCCTTCATCCAATAAATAAAATATTCTAATAATAAAAAATATGAAGTTTATAACCATATAACACGCAATGTAATGCTCTTGATTAAATAACAACCGCATTTATCATTTTTATTCAACCCTTTTAAACACATCACACAGCATAATGTGGACACGCAACAGATCGTTAACTTTCATTTTTCCATATAAAATTACACATTATGTACATATTATGACATAAACACAGGTTAACCACCTGTAGCACACTTCCAATATTCTTTACAGACGACCAGTTACCCCCCATAACACACAATATTGACTCTGCACGCCTTGACACCTCATTCGTAAAAACTCAGTGCAGATACATTCCCCTCCCCTGCACAATGCCACAATCACGAACACTGCACAGAGCCCATGCTATTACCCTCATGAGTCACCTCCAGGACGGTCACGCCTGGTGTGCTCCTCTGAGAAACTGGCGTGTCCTTCATAACTTCATCACACATTTCACAATTGCCGTCAATAATAAGCACGCAGCCAAAGTGAGCACACAATAATTCACATCATTAACGGAGCTGATCCGGACTAATAAATAATGGAGCAGCGAGTTGAGTGCCATTGTAATATTTACATGGACTTTAAATACATAATAATTCACAGCTTTTTTTTTTTATTGAAGCATAGAAATAGAAAATATCTTCCAATTACATTACATTATTAACATCATTAAACACATCATTAAATACATAACTTCACACATGAACTACGAATTACACTACAACTACTAGATTATATTACATTATTAACATCATAAAATCCATAACTTCATGTGATTAAATGAAATGTAGATATAATGGTTTTATTTCAAGGATAACAATAAAGTCCAAAAATACATTGACGGCAAACTCTCTTGCCTTGATCACAACAGAATACGTCATAAGTCGTCACTGTTGGCGGGGGAGTTCCCAGCTGCATGTCCCCCCCTTGAAGGGTCAACACGTTGTTCCATATGGAAGGAAGGGGTGTGTCTGCCTCCATCTCTATTGAGTGAAAGGTCTCAGTCTCCGTATCTGGATGGCTTCCTTTACTCCACGCTCAAAAGTACTTGGGTTCAACACAAAGATTTTTTTTTTGTATCCTCAATTGAAATGTCATGACCCTCCTGGTCGGGTGCAAGTGGCCGAGATACTTCCGACCCGTGGAACTGGGCGTCTGTGTTCCATGAATCTGGCTTTCAAGGGATCGTTCTGTCTCCCCAACATAGGACGCATCACAGTCATTGCACTTGATCTGGTATACCGGACCAATCACTCTCTGCTTGTCTATGGGATCCTTTGGTCTTACCAACAACTGTCTCAGAGTGTTCACTGGTTTGAAAAATGCCTGGACGTTGTATCTATGTAACACCCTCATATGCGTCCTATGTTGGGAGACAGAGCGATCCCTGAAAGCCAGATTCATGGAACACAGGCCCAAGTTCCACGGGGTCGGAAATATCTCGGGCACTCCGACCAGGAGGGGTCATGACATTTCAATTGAGGATACAAAATCCTTTTGTGTTGAACCTGAGCTTTGGCGTGGGTCAGAACGATGCGGACCTTCACTCAATAGAGATGGAGGGCAGACACACCCTTCCTTCCGGATGGAACAACGTGTTGACCCTTCAAAGGGGGGGGGGGACATGCAGCTGGGAACTGGGCGCCAACAGTGGCGACTTATGGCGTCATTCTGTTGTGATCAAGGCAGGCCAGTGTTTAGCTCAAACACTGAATAAAATCCATCGAACTTCCATAAATGAACTTCCATCAAACTATATGAAATGTATTGGTATGAAATGATACTGAGTTTTGGAAGACTATTTTTGATAACAATAATAAATGATGATGATAATGGTAATGAAGGTGAAATTGATGATAAAGATGCAGATACATATGGTCTATTTGCACATATATATATCTGCAGCATTGACGATGAATGTTTTTTGTTTTTTTAAGTTTTGCACATTTCAATCATTACATTAAGTTACATCTTAAAACATCATGAATTACACAACTTCATATATATGATAATATGAGATATATGAAATGTATTGGAAGTTACTGGGTTTTAAATACTATTGTGGTTTTATGATTGTGAGGGATGAAGATGGTAATGAGAAAGAGCTCATGATTTTGATGATAAGATACGAATAAGTATAGACTAATTGTATACATGCTTGTCTGCAGCATTAACAAAGAACCGTAGTGGGTTTACACCAACATAGCAACGCCTTATATGCTATATGCTTTTTTATAAATTTTTTATTTTTTTTTAAAAAGATCAAAATAAATTGTTAAAAGTTGTTTTTCTTTCAAATATCAGTCACAAAGGGGAAAAACAGGAAGCAATGGCATTTAACATAATAAAAGGGGATAAATTAGTAAACAAAACAGGAGGTTGAAATATATTTCAACTTGGGGATAAAAACATGGGGATGTCTATTGTAATCAAGCTTTTAATTTTATATTTACTTTTATTGTTCCCCCCTTTTCCAAGACTGTTCCTGTATTTCCGGACCCCCTTTTTTTTTACACTCTTGTTAGAAGAGGCAGTTCAGATAAAAAACCACGTATATATATATATATATATATATATATATATTATATATATATTTTTATTTTTTTTTTATTATATTAAATATTAAAATATGTTTATATTAAATTTTAAAAAATTTAAATTCATTTTTAGAGCACATTTTTTTAACAAAAACTTACATTTTTAGGTCTCAAAAATTTGTTTTGGTAACAAGTATTCTTTTCAGGACTTTTTCAAAAGTTAAGAACTTTGTAAAAAATGAGGTATTAATTTAAGTAACTTGGAAAAATGAAAAAGCCTAAATTTTTGCCCTCCCCAATATACTTTATTTTTGGAATATTTTAAAAAAAAAAACCCAAAAAGAAATTTTTGCTTTTTTTGGTTTTTGCCTTGCATGAGGGAGGCCAATTCATTCCCTACTGTTCAATGTGGCGACCCATTTTCAAATTATGTAAAGTTTTTTT
>JAGTTF010000268.1:0-14242 GCA_019095985.1 Streblospio benedicti
CAGATTCATACCTTTCAGCATCAAGTGTTACAAGAACTAGACAGATGCACCAAGTGACAGCAAGTTGCCTTTTATAAGCTGCTTCATGATTCATATGGAATCTTCATCATCACAATATTTCTTAGTGTTAAAATGTCATCATAAAGATTTAATAGCTGGCAAACTCATTTCCATGAAGAATAAAAAATGACATTTTCTTTTCATACACATTGGAGAAAGTAGTTACTTCGAAATAAAATAAAGTATCCCTGTAATATTTGTAATAAAGAATCCCTGTAAATGTTTGTGCGTAAGTTCATTGCTTTAAATAGTAGGTCTACACTTCTAACAATATAAATGTAAATAAAGTGGCACGTCAGCAACACATGATGACTGACCGGGTTACAGTGGTGTCATACACGTGGGAAAGATTCGGGGATGAAGGTTAGATACAGACATGAGACAGAAATAGAAACATACAAGGTGCAATGGTGCATCTGTCCATACATTTATGGCTGCTCTGGTGTGAACAGAATGTCAGCAGTTTGAAGCCACGGCCTTCCGAATGTTTACAGGGTTCCCCGAAAATTTAATGATTGGTTGAAGTCTGTGGACCAGGGTGCTTTGTAGAAAGCCACCGGGTAGTTTCCTAAGTTCCTCATGGGTCAAGTGATGACCACGTTAAGCAATGTTATGCAGTACCAAGTTAAGGGTTATAACGGTAATGGAGGCTACCGCACAGAAATCAAACTCACAGGAAGCAGTTAAGTATGTGGTGCCATGTGAGATGGTTCGTGGTCTATCAGTCACCAGAAGGTGACTATGGGACATGCCTCTAGGGGAAGAATTCCTTAGCTTGAGATCAATCGTACCACCGAGTCACAAGGATATAGAACTCCCATACTCTCTATCCCTTTCCGTTGGTTCTCACCAAACCCAGCGACAGCAGCCAGTCGTCGAGGAGTTGGGGGAGAGACTGAGGCAGAAAATAGAAACATACAAGTTGGCAGAGCCTTATCAGTAAAACTGGCAAAGTACGAACACGTCTATATGTGTCTGGGGAGACTAACCTATCGGTCTAAGGTGTCTGTACATGTAGGACTGGTGTGAACAGAAGATCATGCGTTCGAGTCCACAGCCTCCCCAAACTTTACAGGGTTTCCCGAAAATTTATGATAGACACTTATGTTCCCACTGAAAATGTAAATGTGTGTGATGTTGGGGGGGGGCATTGTGTGTTCATTGCTTTAAAGAGTATGTATACACGCCTTATACAATAAACAAATTACTACTGGAGCCATTTATCATCTTTATGGTTAAATTATCTTTGCATCATAATAATATTCAGTTTTCAAATAAATCATAATTTTTGTATGCAAAAATTTATTTTTAAGTGTACGGAAATGTAGTCCGATTTGGTGGTCATAGACCTGCATGTGGTCAACTAGGCGCACGCGTACACCCCAACTTCCGGGTGACCTTATATAAAAGCAAAAGCTCGCTGATAGCTCGGCCATTATCCACCACGTGCTGCTTTTGTATGGTCATTGTATGGTCATTGATTCAAGTGTTTTTTAGTGTTTTAAGCGATTTTCGTAGTTTTACGCAGTTTAAAAGTTTACCAGATTCTTGGGGAATCGATGCTTCAGCGGTAGTGGTTGCTGTTTTACGCTTCACTTGAATACAGCACATGTAAGTTCAATTTTTTCATCTCTGGTACTTGCTTAACGCTTTTTGCCATTTTTATAACGTGAGTCAATACGTACTGTAATATTACTTTGTAGTTGGGTTCTACAACCTAGGTGCATCAGTTATTAGCCTTTGTGATTACTTGTGTATGTATCCAAGGTTACAACCTGTTTTTGGGTAGCTGGATGGGGTTTGTGTTTTTGTATATTTTCATTTTCAGTGGGATTGCACCTTACCCGTTTTCCTGTGTATTTATCTGTGGGGATATATTCTTAAAACTAGTGCCAATCCTACGTACCCTATGTTTTGTCTAATCATTTGTGGGGATATATTCTAAAACTTAATGGTAATGCTCGTTACCTTGTGCTTTGTGCAATTAATATGCTTTGTGCAATTATTTTATGGGGCTATATTCTCAGGATTCAATGGGAATGCTCCTTACCTTATGCTTTGTGCAATTTTGGTGGGGAGTTTATTCTTAAAACTGAGTGGGAATGCTCATTACAGTATGCTTTGTGCAATTCTATGCTTTGTGCAATTACTCGTGGGGCTATATTCTCAAGACTAGATATATTCTCAAGACTAGTGGGAAGGCTCCTTACCCTATCCTTTGTGGAAATATATGCTTTGTGCAATTATTGGTGGGGCGATATTCTCAAGACTCAATGGGAATGCTCCTTACCCCATGCTTTGTGCAATTATTTGGGCGGCTTTGTTCTTAAGACTAAGTGGGAATCCTCCTTACCCCATGCTTTGTGCATTTATATGCTTTGTGCAATTAGTTGACCCCCCCCCCTTTTACTTCATTGTTGGGAGGGCTTGCGGGGTGATTTTTCTCAATGTTTATTTGGTTTCCGCCTCACCCCCTTTTCTTATGATTTTGGCCTTGCATAAAGGGGGTCATATCTATTGCTTGTATAACCATTATCATGGTGTTTGCTGTGTTGCTCTTTGTTTGCAGGATGGGTCCCAAGGCCAACCAAAAGTCCAAAGGCAAAGCTGCACCACGTGTAAAGCGATTGCAATCCAAAGCCAAACTGCCGGCAGCAACTACCTCTTCAGCAGCAGAGGAGGAGCAACAGTTGCCTGTCCAAGAGCCTATGCCAACTTCACCCACAATGCAGCAATTCAACGAATTAAAGGAGCAAATACAAGTCCTCACCAACTCACTGGCTGCTAGAGAGCAGAATGTGGTTCCTTCCACATCAGGAGCAATGACTAATTTTTTCCAAGGTGAGACTAGCCCGTTCTCTACTTTAGGGGCTAATCTTGATAGTAAATTGGTGGCCAAAATTATCAGCGGACAATATGTTGATCTCCTGACTTTGGAGCAGGAAGAGGAGAAAGTGCTCCATTTTGATGTAGACAGTGCCCAGTGGGTCATGGGGCAAAAAGCCAATAAGAAAATTCAAAATATTTTCCAGTGGATCCGCCTATTTGGGACTTACTCATCTATTTATTTGGCAGCTCATCCGAGTTTGGCCCCAGCTTTCATGACATACATGGTGCGCATTATGGATATGCATAAACAGTATGGGGGAAAGGACACCTATTTGCGCTATGATGTGCGTTTTCGGCAACTCATCGCAAAGAAGGAGAATGCAACACATCTTGCCTGGGAAAAACTGGAAATGTCCATCGTATATGACTGCTTAGCAGGATCGACACCACTTTTGCCAGCCACGTCACGACATACTGGGACGCCCTTTCCAGGGAGCGCTCCAGGTCCCCGTAGGACCTGTTACGATTTCAACAAAGACAGTGGGTGTAGGAGAGTGCAATGTAGTTACGCCCACAAGTGCCAAAAATGTGGCGCCCGGGGCATGGAAGGTTTGCCTGTTTTAGCTGGCAATCAGGAAAGCCAGCCACAGAGGCAGGAAGGCCTATCCAGCAGGGAGTACCTCAACAACCTACAAACGCCAATCAACGCCGTTAGACTGGCCAGTTACCTTGAGGGCTTCGCCCAGGAGAAGCGACGTTTTTTGTGGAAGGGATTCTCAGAAGGGTTTTCAATCCCCTCTACTCTTGGGGAGGATCCACCTAAGACCAACTATACAAACCACGCTACTACAGCTCAATTTCCGCATGTGATTAACCATTATTTAGAGGATGAAATCAGTTTGGGTAGGGTAGCGGGTCCCTTTGTGCTGCCACCTTTTCCAAACTTCATTGTGTCACCATTGGGGGTGGTTCCAAAAAGGGAGCCGGGGAAGTTCCGCATTATTCACGATCTCTCTTTCCCGAAGAATAACTCCGTCAATGCCCATATTGACCCTGCTTTGAAGACGGTTACGTACGAACTTCTGGATCACTGTGTTTCTCTGCTGAAGCAACTAGGTCATGGCGCGTTAATAGCTAAAGCAGATGTTAAAAGTGCCTTTCGTATAATACCCATTCTTCCCCAAGACTACCGTTTAGTAGGTTTTAAATGGAATGGAATGTTGTATAGGTTAGTCTCCCCAGACACATATAGACGTGTTCGTACTTTGCCAGTTTTACTGATAAGGCTCTGCCAACTTGTATGTTTCTATTTTCTGCCTCAGTCTCTCCCCCAACTCCTCGACGACTGGCTGCTGTCGCTGGGTTTGGTGAGAACCAACGGAAAGGGATAGAGAGTATGGGAGTTCTATATCCTTGTGACTCGGTGGTACGATTGATCTCAAGCTAAGGAATTCTTCCCCTAGAGGCATGTCCCATAGTCACCTTCTGGTGACTGATAGACCACGAACCATCTCACATGGCACCACATACTTAACTGCTTCCTGTGAGTTTGATTTCTGTGCAGTAGCCTCCCTTACCTTTCTAACCCTTAACTTGGTACTGCATAACATTGCTTAACGTGGTCATCACTTGACCCATGAGGAACTTAGATTTGAAAACTGAATATTATTATGATGCAAAGATAATTTAACCATAAAGATGATAAATGGCTCCAGTAGTAATTTGTTTATTGTATAAGGCGTGTATACATACTCTTTAAAGCAATGAACACACAATGCCCCCCCCCCCCAACATCACACACATTTACATTTTCAGTGGGAACATAAGTGTCTATCATAAATTTTCGGGAAACCCTGTAAAGTTTGGGAGGCTGTGGACTCGAACGCATGATCTTCTGATCACACCAGTCCCTACATGTACAGACACCTTAGACCGATAGGTTAGTCTCCCAGACACATATAGACGTGTTCGTACTTTGCCAGTTTTACTGATAAGGCTCTGCCAACTTGTATGTTTCTATTTTCTGCCTCAGTCTCTCCCCCAACTCCTCGACGACTGGCTGCTGTCGCTGGGTTTGGTGAGAACCAACGGAAAGGGATAGAGGTATGGGAGTTCTATATCCTTGTGACTCGGTGGTACGATTGATCTCAAGCTAAGGAATTCTTCCCCTAGAGGCATGTCCCATAGTCACCTTCTGGTGACTGATAGACCACGAACCATCTCACATGGCACCACATACTTAACTGCTTCCTGTGAGTTTGATTTCTGTGCGGTAGCCTCCATTACCGTTATAACCCTTAACTTGGTACTGCATAACATTGCTTAACGTGGTCATCACTTGACCCATGAGGAACTTAGGAAACTACCCGGTGGCTTTCTACAAAGCACCCTGGTCCACAGACTTCAACCAATCATTAAATTTTCGGGGAACCCTGTAAACATTCGGAAGGCCGTGGCTTCAAACTGCTGACATTCTGTTCACACCAGAGCAGCCATAAATGTATGGACAGATGCACCATTGCACCTTGTATGTTTCTATTTCTGTCTCATGTCTGTATCTAACCTTCATCCCCGAATCTTGCAATGGCAAAGCAAGTGCAATGGCATTGGCCAGAAAAATATGGCGAAGACAAGTTTGTGATTATGTTTGGTGGACTACACATAGAAATGGCTGCTCTAAAATCAATTGGAACTCTCTTACAAGATAGTGGTTGGACAACAGCTTTGGTAGAATCAGGAATAGCTACTTCTGGAACAGCAGATTCATACCTTTCAGCATCAAGTGTTACAAGAACTAGACAGATGCACCAAGTGACAGCAAGTTGCCTTTATAAGCTGCTTCATGATTCATATGGAATCTTCATCATCACAATATTTCTTAGTGTTAAAATGTCATCATAAAGATTTAATAGCTGGCAAACTCATTTCCATGAAGAATAAAAAATGACATTTTCTTTTCATACACATTGGAGAAAGTAGTTACTTCTGAAATAAAATAAAGTATCCCTGTAATATTTGTAATAAAGAATCCCTGTAAATGTTTGTGCGTAAGTTCATTGCTTTAAATAGTAGGTCTACACTTCTAACAATATAAATGTAAAAAGTGGTTCGTCAGCAACACATGATGACCGGGTTACAGTGGTGTCATACACGGGAAAGATTCGGGATGAAGGTTAGATACAGACATGAGACAGAAAAAGAAACATACAAGGTGCAATGGTGCATCTGTCCATACATTTATGGCTGCTCTGGTGTGAACAGAATGTCAGCAGTTTGAAGCCACGGCCTTCCGAATGTTTACAGGGTTCCCCTGAAAATTTAATGATTGGTTGAAGTCTGTGGACCAGGGTGCTTTGTAGAAAGCCACCGGGTAGTTTCCTAAGTTCCTCATGGGTCAAGTGATGACCACGTTAAGCAATGTTATGCAGTACCAAGTTAAGGGTTATAAAGGTAATGGAGGCCAGCACAGAAATCAAAAACACAGGAAGCAGTTGGGCATGTGGGCCATGTGAGATGGAAATTTATAGGTCTATCAGTCACCAGAAGGTGACTATGGGACATGCCTCTGGGGAATTAGCTTGAGATCAATCGTACCACCGAGTCACAAAGGATATAGAACTCCCATACTCATCCCTTTCCGTTGGTTCTCACCAAACCCAGAGACAGCAGCCAGTCGTCGAGGAGTTGGGGGAGAGACTGAGGCAGAAAATAGAAACATACAAGTTGGCAGAGCCTTATCAGTAAAACTGGCAAAGTACGAACACGTCTATACGTGTCTGGGGAGACTAACCTATCGGTCTAAGGTGTCTGTACATGCAGGACTTTACAGGGTTTCCCGAAAATTTATGATAGACACTTATGTTCCCACTGAAAATGTAAATGTGTGTGATGTTGGGGGGGGCATTGTGTGTTCATTGCTTTAAAGAGTATGTATACACGCCTTATACAATAAACAAATTACTACTGGAGCCATTTATCATCTTTATGGTTAAATTATCTTTGCATCATAATAATATTCAGTTTTCAAATAAATAATCTTTTGTCAGTGTGGATTTATACCTAAAATTATATCATTTAGTGAGGATAGTGCATACTTAAAACTTCAAGAACTCATTTTGAGAATAGCTCGGTCCCTCTTGTTCATAGAAACAAGTTCATTTACTTGGAAGTAAACAACATCAAAGGAGTGATAGCTTTGCTCTTTTGGCTCTGATGTTGATAGCCGCCAATACTATCCTATGTCTATCTCTTGGTTTATTTTCAAGGATCTTGATTTTCTGCATTGGTGGTGGAATGAATCGTACATCTCCTGTTTTTTCCTGATGTTGGGTTGAGGGCTGATTTCTGATCTTTCTTTTCTACTGACTTCTCATGTTCTTCTAATTCTGTCTTATAGGATGTATACTATTTAACATTCTGCTCTTGCAAAAAGTCTGTGACTTACATGCATATTGATATTTGGGCAATACAGCATCCAATGATAATAGCGATCTTAAACAAATACATTTTCTGGCATGCTCTGACCTTTAACATGATAAACCTATGCATTAAAATACATATAACAATGTTTAAAATCTATTACAATGAGTTAATATTGGAAAGGTGAGTTTTAAAAAATGTGACAAAACCTGTGACAAAACCTTGATCTTCGGAATAACATACAGGGTTTGACTTTTGGCAATATTTGAATCCAGTGAATATTTATAGGTAAGAAACAACCTGTAAACCTAACACACCAAAATGTACTTTCTATGTCACAATCCCTGAGACTATATGCGTTTTATCTGATATCCAGTCCGTCTTCTTCATTCGAAATAGCTTATTGGAAGGAATATTCATATCACATTATCACTAACGTACAGCAAATGAAGTAAAAATCAGGATTTTCTGGATGTTGTGAAGCCTGTTTAACTGTAATTTTATTTCTAATGGTCATTTTCTGATGAAACACAGCTCGTTGTTAACTTTAGCTTTAAAAGCTAAATTAAATGTGCTGTTACAATTTTCTTTGATAGACTAATCTTCTCTCTCTCTCTCTCTCTATCTCTCTCTCACTCACTCACACACACATTTACAGCCTTACTTATTTCAGTGTGAAAACCCCAACATAAATAAAGTCTGTGCATGTGTAGAATGAGAGTCTGGTCTTTAATACTTCGTAGCTTCATCACTGTATTACATGAACATGAACTTGGAGCGGGCTCATCTTTTTCTGCAACTAATGATTTGATATATCTCATAGCTTTTACCTTCACTGTTGAGGCGTCTTCCAGGAAAATGACAGTGTCCGCCACTGCCCAACCTTGTTCGAGCATCGCCTCCCACTTGATAGTGTCGTCCAGGGGAGCAGACAACGCCCACCAACAGCCCTGGGGTGGTCTTGCGGTTCTCCATGACAGGTCCTCGTTGTGTTCTACAGCTCTCAACGTATGCCCCAGCCTGTGTTCAGGTTACCCACTGCCAAGACGGTGTTCACCCCTGGGTTTCACAAGAGGCCTCCAAGCGGGAAGAACTTAGCACCAGTGATGACATGCAGTGCTTCAGGCGTCCCCTACACACATCCACGTGAGATTAAGTGCACGAGAGGGAGGAAAGCCACTGCTTAGCCTCCTAGCTAACGCTACCAATCCAGTCTAGCCAATGCTATATAAGCTGGGACGCTGCGCTGTCAGCTGAGTTGATGAATAAATACGAAACCTCTCAAGCTGACTTATTCAACTACAACATTGGCGGAGATAGTCACGCATTGAAACAGCCTTCCACTGCTTCCAGTCTGCCTCACTGAGCAATTCGACGCCGCCTGCTTCGCTGCCGTCACCTCAGCTACCGTACGCCGCTGGACATCAGCTCCGTTTCCCCACAGTTGCCGCCGCCGCCTGCCGCTGCCGTCGCCTCAGCTACCACAGACGCCGCTGGACATCAGCTCCGTTGACGCCGCCGCTGCTCCCACAGGACCTGCTACCTTGCCTTGCTGCTGGCCATCGCCTCCCGTTGACGCCACGCTGCTCCCAAAGGACCGCGTTCACACCAGCCTGCGCTGCGCCGTCCTGCTCACCAGCCGTGCGCCAACATTGGGCCTACTCCCAGCGGACCGCGTCCACGCCTCATCAACCACCACCGCCGTGCTCGCCTGAGACCGCCACCCAGCCGAGCTGACATCCGCGTGCGCAGTTCTACCTAGTACACCCACGGCCAACATATGGCCACCGTGACCACAGCGACCAACCGCCACGCAGTAGAGTGCGAGATCTGTAAGGAATTGCTGATCTTCTCCACGGCAAAACAGGTTATCACGTTCCTACACGATCCCGTGTGTTCGGACGTTTGTGCGGAACGCGACGACGTGGACAAATTCCTCCCGCACGTCAGTTTCCCGGGGTCTTGCAAGATTTGCAACGCCTTAATCGACTTCCCCACGGCAGCTGCCCTGCGTCAGTTTCGCGACCGGCCCATCTGCTCGGACGCGTGTGCGTATCTTGACCACGAGAAGCTCCCGTTCGTGGCCCCCGACCCCAACCTGCCGCCCAGAAGACACGAGACCATCCATCCCAGAGGCCTCACACCCCCACGCCAGACACATTACTCCGGCAAAATCTCAGATTTCGTGGCGACCTGCATCTCTTGTGAAAAACGGTTGTTTTTCGGCTCCAAACAAGAGCTCGATCGCTTCAGAGAAGTGCCGCTGTGCTCCTCTACTTGCTACTTCTGGGACCAGGAGTGGAAACAGAACACGCCTCATATCTCGCTAGAATACGTCCCCCATTTTCCCACAAATAATCCCTCCTGCCAGTAATACTTCAAAAATAATACATCCCCCACTCTCTCCATTTCAATATCGCCTGCCACAAACATCTGGTCGTCATTACCGCCACACAGACCACTTGACCTAATCTAATCACTCAGCGGCGCCGCCATAGTCCCTCAGCCATGGAGTCCGAGCCTGAGATTTTCAGGAATGCATCCGATGCATGCGGTGATCTGGACGCCACTGTGCCTCACGCCAAGTCGAGCGATAACATCGACATGCATCGCCACACAACCAGCACGCCCCGGCCAGAGGCAAGCGGCTACAACCGCAACCTCCACACGGCGCCGGTTCCACGTGCATCATCGGCCTCCCAGACGCCGACCAGCAAAATAGGCCCGTCAGCGACGTCTACCCCCAACCCCGCAACGCAACAGGCCGCAACCCCGTCAGAAACTACCGCTGACCCCGTGACCAACCTCGCTGACTTGCAGCCCCGAGGCCCCCAGCCAGACCTGTAATTTTATTCTACAATATTCCTCTCACACCAATACACCAAACAACATGCATAAGTCTTCACATACATAACACCCACCACCACCAATGTACCTTAGCATACCTCCACCATTAACTATTAACAAACACAATATTTACATGATCACACAATACACACCCTGCACCATAAATATCCACCGCGTTAATCCAATCCAAACGTCCTTCAGCTATCCAATCGCTCATTTTTACACATATCCATCGTGAGTTACTTCCGGCGAGGGCTCCTACTCTTGCCCCGCCTCACCACCCTGTCATCCTCACGCGCCCGCTCGCGGCTACGGCGCCGACGCCTCCGAGCGCCATCTCGCCCCTCACCACTGGCAGGGGCACTGCCCAGCAAGCCAATCGGAAACGCTGGCGGCGGGCAAAACTGGGGAATGTACCCATATCCCCCAGGGCGCTCCATCCTTCCATGCCCTGCCTGCATGACCTGCGAATGATGCAGGGACGCTGGCGCCCGCCAATCGTCGGGCCTGTGGCGCACACGCTCCTGAACAGCCGCTTCCTCACGAGGACGCCTAGCCCCCACGTCGTCGATGCAAGACGTGGAGCGCGCACGTCGACGGCGCCGCTGCTCGATCTCGACCTCCATAGCGCGCCCCCTGCTGCTATCGTGGGCACCGTACCGCACTCCCACGGTCTCCGCGCTCACGCCGGACTCCAGGTTGCGGACGGCGGCCTGCACACGGCCCCGCCCGCTCGTCGCCTCCTCCGGCGACGAAAAGGAAGCCTCCGAAGCGTGGACTTCCAACGTGTCCGCGGGTCGTGCGGCCTCCTCAACGGCTGCAGCAGCAGCCTCGACGTTTGCCCACGCAGCCTCCACAGCGACAGCCTCCTCTTCCGCTCGGATAACGGCGTCCGCTGCCGCCGCATTGCTGCCTTCGACGGAAGCTGCCAAGCCGGCCTCAGGCTCCAGCCGAGCAGTACCACACCGAGCGGCCCCTAACGACAGCCCTGCGACCGCGGCGCCAAACTCAGCGGGCTCTACAGCGTATCGGTCCGTTGAGCGATGATTCTCCATCACCCACCTGCAAAGATATGCATATCATTAACATCCAACTGCGATCATAATAACGTGCGCATCGTCAACATTAACATCAACCAACACCCGAAAAAAAGAAGAAACACCAACTTACGTGATGGAAGCATCCGGGTAGCGCGAGAACATCTGTACAAACTCCCCCTGCACACGGGTCAACTCTCCTAGGCTGATGTTGCCAAATCTTGCCAACAAAGTAAACTTATCCATAACGACGAATACACAGTTTCAAACAAAAAAGATACAGAAATGCACAGAGACACAGATACGTCTGTATTCAACGAAATCCAATGAAGGAGTAACTCTCCCCACGCGATTCATCTTCACCTCTTCACGCCTCAAACAACAAAAATAACGAGATACCACCCCATCAACCCCAGCAATCCACGCATAGCCGCCACGCTTGACATCCGCCCCCTGCGGACCTGCCCTACACTCCCCGCCACCACCACGCGCCACGACCATGAGCGACCTCCACTTGACGCCGGATTGACGCCAAATCAGACTCCCCGCGGCGCCCACACGCGCCACTAGACGCCAATCTCACGATGTTTATCATACCATATTGTACAAATCAAGCATAGTTCACCTATATCTTATCTTACAATTCATTACCTTAAATTGGCACAGTATGTGCACACTTTACAATCTGTACATTATGTTAGTCATTAGTCAAGTAATCGCGTGTTAGTTATACCTAGATTTGCAACACTATATGTTTTATTTCTTTAGCTTAGATTAATTATCAGTAGTTCTACCTGATAGATATATATTATCACTAAGTGTACTCTTTTCAAAATACATGGTTGATATTTATGCTGATTCAAACTTATTAACCTAAAATATAAGGGTAATAGATACTTAGGAAAAATATGGCTGAAATAATTAAATTTAATGCCAAATTTTCAAAATAACAGTTCTGCTCATATATGCCATCTTTACTTATATTTACTTGCATGTGACATATATATTATCACTACGTTATACATGTAAGTAACCTAATATAGGGGTAATAACCAACATAAACTGTGACTGGTAATAAACGAGTTTGAAGAGTAGATGTTGTTCATGTATCATATGTCTAGATACATAGACAAGTGGCCAAGAAAAGGGGGATTCACTTTCACGTCTCTATTGTGCCCGTAATTCGTTGCTGCAGTTTGTGACCCCATGGGACATTTAACTTTGACAAAGATTGGGTCAAGCCAAGATGGTGACATTTTAGAACTCTATATGCACACTATGCCTGTGATGACGCTGAAAGGGTGTCAGTGTTATGTGAAAGTCACAAAGCTCGACAGATGAGGTTATGATGCAATTTTGCCTTGCACTGGCCAAGCTCTTCTTATCACCAGCGTTTGGTGCCTGACACCATATCTATAGCATATGAATTTTCTTAACGAGTAAAATTTTTAATGCTGTCACATATGTCTCCCATTTTTTCCATCGCTCAATAATACAGTGGAATTGAAGAGCACATTGGAGATTTCCAGTGTATGTTTCGCAACCCATTCACGGTCACTATATCTGTGGCCATAATTTGAATTTTGTTTAAAACGCGAAGTTTTAAGTATGCGATACGCTCACTACATGCCATAATTATGGATATAAATCCACACAATGACAAAAAAATCTATTTGAAAAGTAAATATTATCATGATGCAAAGATAATTAAGTTTTATTCTATTCCATGTTGCATACCAAATTTCAAGAATCTTACTTACAGATAATTAAAATGTAAAGATTACTGTTTATTGTGTAATAAGTGTAGTCATATACTTTGTGGCAATGGACATTCATCATTTATAATCATACTTTATTTCATTTGGAAGTATTCACTTCCTCAAATGCGTAAGAATGAAATATTTAGTTTAAACATATTTTCATTGACTAATTGACTCATATACTGGTAAACTAAACACATAAATTTCTCAATGGGTCAAAGGGTATGACGTAGGCAAATTGCCTGTAATGTCAACCCAATGACAGTACCAAGTCTACAAACGTGGAACCAAATTGATATACGTATTCACTTCCTCAAATGTGTAGGAACAGAATATTTCACTTAGCATTTACCCCTTTTCTCACACTCCACCCTCGAAATCATATCAGAAACATATTTATTTTATTCTGTAAACTCAAACTATGCATATCAATGTCCAAGTGCGGTATATGCAAATCAGCTTGCAACATAAAAAATGAACTCAATTCAAGAGATGGTTAAAAGGTCACAAACACGGTCTATGCATATAAGTAAAGTCATTTTACCCACCCTTGTGGGCCGCTACATCTGAGAGGGGTAGATTGTATTTTCAAATACATATTCTACTTCTGAAACTTTAAAAACATATATTTTACTGCTAGTGAAATAGAATAAAGTTGTGATGTAAAACAGAATTAAATAATGTTTGCACCAAAAAAAATGAAAATAAATGTTTTAGCCAAGTCACAGAACCTGGCCCCCCTCTCAGATAATTAACTCGTCCAGCCATCTGAGAGGGGTAGGTATTTTTTTAGAATGGATATTTTACTTCTGAATATTTTCAAAATAAACATTTTACTGCTAGTGAAGCACAATAAAGTTAAGATGTAAAACGGCCAAAAATAATGCTTGTTCCACAAAGTTGAAAATAACTAGTTCTGCCAAAGACTAACGACCTAACCCCCCTCAGATAATCAGCTCGTCCTATGATGAGGAATCATAGTAAATATCACACCACTTCTTTTGACCAATCGGCGCGCTTTATAGCACGAGTTGTAAATATTATAGTAAAAGTGGGCGGAGTCTAACTACTACGTTACCCATATTTGGACATATAATACATATTTGGACGGGGTGATATTTTTTCCGGACGGGGTGATATCAGGTATATCAGCACCGCTCTTCATTGATAAATATAGCTTGGAGTGTGAGAACACTAAATATAATATTATACACATGCACAGACTTTATTTATGTTGATATATTCAGAATGAAATAAATCAGGCTGTGAACGTTCAATTTAAAAAACCTT
>JAGTTF010000269.1:0-17069 GCA_019095985.1 Streblospio benedicti
AGATAAGGGAGTAAAATACCCCCTTTTCGGGAAAATTCCCAAAAAAGGAAGAATATTCTATTGTTATGAGGCCTTTCTAGTTTAAACAAAACCGAACCGCCATTGCCCTGGTTTTTTTTTTTGGGAAAAACTTTTTTTCAAAACCCCCTTTTAAAAAGGGGAGGAAGGTGAAATTTTAACTGGCTTCTCAAAGGCCTCATTAACCCGCCTAACAATTGATCTATAGAAAATTTAGATTCTTACGTATCATCGCAGCTGGGCCAGAGGTGTGACTGATTTTTTGATCTCTCTCGGATATTTTTGCTTTCACCTTTATTGATACGAGGCTTTAGCCTTTGGTACCCGATACAGTAGGGTCTCGATACGAGGGACGTTATGTGAGGTGTTGTCTACTGCGGGTTTTGCTTTCATATTTATCGAGTCTCACTGCATGAGGCCTGCCTCGAGCTCAACTTTGATTAACGACTTCGCCCTAGCGAGCGGTGACTAGCGCCCGCTGACCGGCGGTCATTGTTCTTACGTGACCTTGAGCTGTCAAAAAGACCAGCCATTCAATTTTTGATTAACGAGGTTGTACCCCTTATAGTCCTTTTGGTAATTTTGACACTTGCTGGTTGTATCCGCCATACATATTATTTACTTTCATCGGCTTCTTTTGTTTGCCATGGATAGCAACCTGATGAAAACTAGGTTAATACTTTTCCATTTTTGAGGTCTTTATCTGATCGGAGACTCACACTGGACCTTGTCGAGTTCTAGCCCTTATCAAGTCTTGCTAGTTGGGGGAGCAAGTACTTTTATGGCCTTGACCAAAAGTCTCCATGGACCTGCGACTTCCACCATTTCAGTTGGACTGCATGTAACCAACTAAAATGTCTTGGTGGTTTGACCAAGACTAAGAAATCAATACTTTATCTGGGGCCATGTCTGGACCATGTCCTAATCATGTTCTTACCGTGTCTGGACAATGTCTGGACCATATCTGAGCTAGTTTTAAGCTAGTTCTTGTTTGTCTTGACCATATCGGGGACTTTGTCTCCTTTACCCCTAGGTCAGAACTTGTTATGGATCCCCATCCCAATTATCGTTACCCAGCATAAAAACCAGGTTATGGCCTGTCAAATTTACTTGATCTGCCTTGTCGCCATGATCAGGATCATGGCTGACCATGTCTGACTATGTCTTAACCTTATAGAGAGCAAATCTTTACCATGTCTGGATAGAGTATGGATCTTGTTGCCCGATCTAGCCTGGGTCGTTGGCATGTTTTGACCATGGCCAACTATGGAATTGGTGAACCAAAAAATTTGCATATTCATTCTGAGCTGGTCTTGGATATCCACGACTTCTCCAGGTGCTGACTTTGTTAAGAATATGTCCCAATAGTGGATGGGGGGAGGTAAACGGGCTTCAGTTTGAAACTGTGATGTACACATAACACTTCTACATGTGTGGGAGGTTCAGGCACGCCCATCGAAAATGTGAAATGATGGTTTATAAACCATCATTCCTACTTCAGGACATGCCCTGATATTGTACATTGTATTTCTTGGTTGGTTGCTTTTTACATGTATTTTTATGATATTATTCTTCTTTTTAGTTTTGAATGACTTGTGCCCATGTCACTTCCTGCCTATATAAAAAATATTGCGACATTTTAAATTGTGATGCATACTCAATATATGAAGTTATTTACCAAATTAATCTACACTTGATGTATATACTTGTTTGTTGAAGTATTCACCTGTTCCTGAGATTGCGAGTAGAAAGGATCTCTCAGTGGAAGGAAACCATTGGGCAAATAAAGCATACGTTGCTGGGTAGTACACACCCTAAAATTAGCCAGTTAAAAACACATTTTAGACCTGTGTGTATATGACAAATATCTCTTTCCGTAGCAGACTATGAATCACTTTTATGAATAATCACAATAATGGCATAGTTCAAATCACTACCAAGCCTAGTAGGTTGTATCCTATTTGCTGGATTTAGTATACTTTTTGAGAGTACTTTTTAGAGTAGACTACCATAATGAAAAGCTGAAATAAATCTAGCCAATGAAAAAACAAGTCCCCGGTAGTGAACCTCATTTGATTAGGTAACATTTGCTACATGAGTGTGTTGTTTCTTACTTGGCCCATGCCATTGATGATCCTTATAACCATGAGCATGGACTGAGCTGGCGCACGGTGGACTGAGCACGGATGTCACGGCACTAACGGTTACTCCCCACAAGGCCACACGTTTACCTCCATATCTATAATGGGTCATAAACTAGCATATTGTATGATCAGATGTCAATGTTTGTACCTTATAGGCTATGGTGTTATGCCATTACCTCCACGTGTAGCTCGATTGCCACACGCTCATTGCGTGATTGGTTGTGAAATAGGGATTATCCAAGGCAAATGTTGATTAGATCTAAGTCGATTTCTGTCGAAGCGTATGCTAATTTCCCCCGTTGAATTTGAAAAATTGTAGAAATAATGATTAACTCATTAACATTCCAAAGAAATTCGGCGGGCGGCGGGCGGGGCGGCGGCGGCGGCGGCGGCGGCGGCGGCGGGGTCGACGGAGGCTAGGCGGCTAGGAAGGCGGGGTCTCGACGGCGGGGATCGCGGGGAAGGCGGGGATCGTAAGACGGGGGTCGTAAGACGGCGGGGCGGCCGGGGGATCGCCTCGTAAGACGGGGAAGGCGTCGCGCGGAGCTCGAGCGAAGGGGAAGACGGGAAGGGGCGGGCGGCCGGGACGCCGCGTAAGACGGGGACGTAAGAAGACGGGGAAGGCGGCCGGGGGTCGCCTTGTAAGACGGTGAGGAAGGTATCGACTGGGGTCGTAAGACGGGGTCGAAGACGGTGGCGTCGCCGGTGGGGGGTCGCCCGGGCGGGGGAAGGCGGCCGGGGGACGCCTGTAAGACGGGAAGGCGCCGACCGGACGCCCGGGATCGCCTCGTAAGACGGGGGGGAAGGCGGCCGGGGGATCGCCGCGTAAGACGGGGGGAAGGCGGCCGGGCGCGAGTGTAAGACGGTGGGAAGGCGTCGGTCGGGGGATCGGGGGGGAGCGGTGATAAACCCGGAGCGCCGGGATCGGGGGATCGCGGGGAGCGCCCGACGGTACCGTGCTCGATAAAGCCCCGGGATCGCCGGGCGCTACGCCCGCGCTCGATAAAGCCGGTGGCGGCATCCCGTCGCCCGGGGGATAAGCGCCGGATCGGTAGCCCCGACACGCGAGCGGGCTATACGCGAGAAGCAGACCACCACCCGCCCCCACCGGTACCTGGACCTATCGATAAAGCCCGGGGATCGCCGGACGCGCCGCCGCGTCGCCACGCCAGCGACCGTGACGTAAACCGCCGGCCGAGCCCCCCCCGCTATACGCGAAGCAAGCCGACCGCCCGCCCGCCATACCGAAAGCCATTAATCACAAGCATACGTAAAAAGCGTAAAAAGCCATACCACGACCCATAAACACGCGAAAGCGGCCATCGAAAAAGCCATTAAGAAGCAGACCACCACCCGCCAGCGCACCGACACCTGGACCTATACGTAAAAAGCCATAAATCACACCTGCCGAGTCGCCAGCTGATGAGCCCCGGAGTTATACGTAAAAAGCCATAAATCACACCTGCCATTAATCACACGTCGACCGCGAGTCGCTAGAGCACGCGACACGTGAGCACCATTTACAATAGAACTGGCTCACACGAGAAGAGATCATCTCTGTCACAATGTTTCATCAACGTTCATTACCAGGTTATTTCTGTTTCTGCTTTTACTTTTCAGTAACACATTCGAATTGTATACGCAGTCTCAAATTTTCTGTTTCTGTTTTCTTTAAAAATTGGTTTCTTTGGTGTGTGCATGCGTTGTAAAGAACAAAAGCTGAATGTTATAAAACAGGTTTATTCTTACATAATCAAGACCAATGTGAAAGAATAACATGAAAATCTTTTAAATGATAATTCATCTACACGTGAGACATCAAAATATAAAAAAAAATGAAATACATACAACATATAATAATTGTCATTTATTAAATCACAACAGATTGCTACACGCAAAGTCTACATAATAAAAAAATCCTTACCAAAATACTGAGAAAATGTGTAACTACTGTAGTGGTATAAATAGAATGTATTATTAAAAGCGCAAACTTGAAAAAAAAAAAAAAAAAACATTATAACTTTCATTTAAAGTCCATCACTGGGATTATGCCATCTAACATTTCCAACTAAAAATTCGCAATAAAAAAAAAAAAAAAAACGCATTCACGCTTCCATCAGGTATGGAAAAAAAAATTTAAAAGCTTCATTAGCCACTGAAACATTTGACGTCCAAAGATTTCACATATCGCGGTTTACAATGTTTACTGATGTAGCATTTTCTCTCTCAGCCCCATGAGAATCCGTCCCATGTGGTTTTTGCCTCTCCACTGAGTCTGCTCCGCGGCCTCTGCGACCAGCAATCCCATCCGGATGCCGAAAAAGTCGTCGTGGGGGCTCGCCTCCGCGATCGTGTCTCTCGTACCATACAACAGGTGACGCCGCAGGTCGCTATTCTGCTCAAACTTGAAGGTGCACGCAGTGGTGAGGGTTTGCACTGCCGCGGTGCGCCTCCATCGCGCCTTGCCCGCGGGATTCCCCTTGTATCCACGGACGCCAGCTCCCAGCCTCTTCATCCTCACGGGCTCGTCCTCGGCACGGATCCGTCTGGCCGTGCTATGGTCCCCAAACGCCAGAGCTTTGTGGTACTGATAATACTGCTCCGTGCAGGTCCACGCCAGACCAGCGTCGCGGTCCGTGAACGTGCAGCGATACATGTTGCTGAGCGGACTCTCCCCGCCGAAGAACAGACTCACACCGTCCGTGTGACGCTCACAACCCCGCGCAGCTTTCTTCAGCGCACTCTCACTGTCATATTGTTCATAAGATACTGCTACCGCTGGACTTGGTTCGACTTCATACTTGTACTTTCTAATACCGTAGGGATTATAGCGGAGCTTTGCTCTCTCAGCGCGCGATTGCTGCTGCAGCTCACATAAGTCTTTGTCATCCCTCGGACTGGGGTTAGTTTGTGGAGTTTGAGCGGTACTGTCAACCGACTCGTACGCGTACATCTTTAATCCGTACAGATCGTAGAGCGTTTGCGATTTCTCTGCGCACGTCCGCTCAGCCTGTTTCTGCTGCTCGTACTTTCTAATGCCGTAGGGATTATAGCGGAGCTTTGCTCTCTCCGCGCGCGATTGCTGCTGCTTCTCACAGAAGTCTCAGGCATCCCTCGGTCTGGGTTAGTTTGTGGAGTTTGAGCAGTACTGTCAATCGGCTCGTACGTATACATCTTTATTCCGTACAGATCAAAAAGAATGAGAAAACGCACCTTTATATTTATTAGAATCTCTATACAAAGCCGAACTTAAAAAAAAAAAAAAAATCGTTTCCAGAATCTCTATAAAAGTACAAACTTTACGAAAAAATCTACACTTTCCAGAATCTCTCACTTGACTCACACAGCTGCCAGTAGTTTAAGCTAATAGACCACTTTTACCCATTCCAGCGACACGTGTATGGCCGGGAATCACAGAAAAATTGAGAGACACGCTCAACATCCTTTTTATTTCGTTTTTCGGAAAGGAAAGCGAAAGCAAATATTGATTTCTAAGATAAAAAAAAACTTTATATAGCACCCTGTTAGAGTGAGCCCAGTTCAAAAACAAACGTTTACGCTTACCATTCCACAAAGTGATTTTTTAATCTATACATTCTCGTTTTACAGAATTTCGACTTTTATATCTCATACATTTATACGATTTAAACCCTATCTTATTTTTCAGAAATAACGGCGTAAGTTGTTTTTTAATAATTTTGGGCCATATCTTATGTCGTTTTTTTTATTTTAAAAACTTTTAATCAAACGTTTTATTTTAACCCGGTCTGAGAGACCCAGTCTTTTCTTCAAACCCTCGGGGGGTTTTGAGAATTTAAAAATTTAAATATCGAACGGATTCAACCGGAACAACTTCCGCACCTCAAAAACTTTTGTAATCATATAGACTCATAAAAAAAAAAAAATTTCATTTTGATTTTTTTTTAATCTATACATTTTAACTTGAAAAAATCGTCTTTTTAACCCAAATCCCACCCCGTTATATGATGTTTAAATCAGGTTTTTATTTTGAAATAACGGGGTAAGTTTTGTAATTTAGAATTTGATTAAAAACGACTACCTCTCAGGTTTGAAAAGGGGATATGATAGGGTAAAACGTTTTTTAAAAAAAAAAAATTCTGCCTTCAGTTTTTTATTTAATTAAAAATTATGCAAATTTAAAAAAAAAAAAAAATAAGATCGGGTTTATACGTCGACGGACTTAAAATTAAAAAAAAATTCTGTAAAAACGAGAATGTATAGATTAAAAATCGCTTGATGGAATTTCAGAACGTTTTTCAAGCAGTGAGACATCGATAAAACCTTTTTTTTAAAATTTAAATCGACTAAAATTTATATCTTTTTTTTTGGCGGCAAACCAGCTTTTTTTATTCCAAATATCGATTAATCTCAAAAATTTTTTTATTACAAAATATTTTTGTCAACTGATTATTATTTATTAAAAAAATCTTAGGGGTGTGAAAAAGTCTTTTAGAATAAGCAAAAGTTAAAAATATTTTTAGAAATATCTGTGGGGACATTCAAAACGTTTTTTTTTTCAATTTAAAAATTAATTTTTATAGAGATTATAAAAAGAAAATTTTTTTTTATAAAAAGTGAGTAATCTTTTATAAATTTTATTTATCAAATTTTATCATTTAACTAAAAATTCTGGACATGATAATTTTTTAAATTTTATCGATTTAAACAAACTTATTTATTTAAATTTCTTTTACGTAACAAAGAAAATCTATAAAAAAAAAACAAACAAAAAAAAAAAACTTTTTTTTGTAGGTAAAAAAATTTTTTAAACGGTACAAAGGAGTCGTAATAGATTTAACGCGGTGACGGGCATTCTAGAATCGCAAGCCGGTGACGGGGCATTCTAGAACCGAGAAGCGCGCCCGCCTTTCGGGACAGGTCGCTTTTTTTGATTCCGACGACGACGCGAGGCTCTTCCCGCGAGTCTTAGAGAGCGGGTACGCGCCTGGTTCACCACCTCCGCACTAGTTATTTGGAACCGAATTTTGAGATCGTAAACCGCTAAACGGGACACACCGATCCCCGGCAGCGACGTGGTCATATTTAAATAAACCTCGGCGATGAGAGAGTCGATGATCCCGCCAAAACGCGCACGCGACCGAGGTGGCTCACGACTGATCATACTACCAGTCATTCAAGGAGGACTAGTAGTCGATCTTTCGATCTTATTCATTAAATTAAGAATTGCGGAAAATTCTATAAAAAAGAATCATCAATAGAGAATAAAAAAAATTCATTAAAAAAAAGTCCCCGTAAGAGAAAAAAGTCCCCGGAATATAACTGTAATATTTAAAAAATTTTATCGGTTTAAAAAAAAAGCCCGAAAAAAAAACCTTATTTATTTAACTTTATTTTGTAGGTAACACGGAAATTATCGTATTTGAAAAAGGCGACGGGCAAAGGAGTCTAAACGGGCTGGTTTTGAGAGGGTGACGGTGCAGGCTAGAACTCACCGAAAGCGGTGTAAATAGGTGAAAAGGCATTAATCACGGTGACGACATTCTAGAAGTCGCTAAGCCGCATACGTGAGAAGCCATTAATCACACGTCGACCCCAGCCGATGAGCACCTGGAGCTACCCGTAAAAAGCCATTAATCACACGTCGGGGGTACGCAGCCTGGTTGAGCACCTGGAGCTACTGTGATGAAGTGGAATCAACCGCTTGACAGGTCTCTATATAACCGGAGGGACAGACCGTCAATCCCTACCATTCGCGAAAATGCCAGACACGCATCAACCGAGATGAGCGGGCGTCTACCACTCCCCGTGTGACCAAAGTGCCCGAGGGGTACCGATCCTCGGAAACCCCTACAAACCGGACCAGTCATCGGTCGGAGGAGGTGGCTGGAGGGAGCTGGGAGGAGGCGCGGACGACGAAGTTCGACCCTGCTTCCTAGAGGCCGATGAGAAGGACTGGGTTCTGGAGAAGATACCGTCCGGCGACGTGCGCGCTAGCGTGAGTGTCTTTAACAATAGGACATACTTCCACGTGAGAGCCTGGAGCGGTCTATATCCCACGAAGAACGGCACCACGGTGTGGGCCTGGGGAGACTTTGCCGAGCTCCTACGACTCGCCGCCACCGACGACAGCGTCATCGCCGAGGACGATGAAGTTAAACTGGGCACCGAGACGTACGCCGGCATCCTGGCCGAGTCCGCTAAGGAGGAAATAAAACGTCTTTGCGAGGGGTGCACCAACGCTCAGCCGTCCCAGCGTGATCACGTCTACCTCACGGGCTCCCCCGGCACCGTCGCGGAGGCGGTGGGTAACGTGACGGTACCGCCCGAATACTTCGCGGTACGTCTCGCTCAGGCTGCCATGGAGCGCTCCTACGTGCTGGAAAGTGTCCCGAGAGCGACGCTGGAGTATATTATCGTTCGACACGACGACCGTCTTCGCGAGACCCTACGCGAAAAACTCGTCACCGACTACTACTGACCCGCAGAGACTGTATATTAAAAAAGAAACTAAAGATTGACTAGTTTTGTGTAGGTAGAATGAGTAGATCTATTCGTGTCATTGTAAAAAAAAAAATTGTAATTACGTCTTGTATTGTGTTTTAACGTATTTAAAAATTGTAATTACCTCTCTCGCTTGTGTGTGTATACGCTTTTATCTATGTATGATAAAAAATTGTAATTACGTCTTGTTTATACGCTTATATCTATACGTGTGTTTTTGTATTTAAATAAAAAAAAAAAAAACCCAGGGGATTTGCGTTCGCGTTTTCTGTTCAAGCCCCCTCCCTATCTAAACCCCTATAAATACGTTATCTAAAGCCTAAAACCCCGAGGTTAATAATTTATAGTAAACGCTGGGGTATCTTAAAAAGGGGGGTCTTTATATTCTAGGTCTTTATAAAAATTTTCGTTCAGCCCAAACATCCCTCTATAATGTTTTTTCACACTTTTATTCGTAGTAATATATACAGTTCATTAAAAAAACCCCGTTCCAGTAATATATATATATATATACATACATCTTTTTTTTAAACAAATTCTTGTCAATACTGACAATCCTCAATGGGGTATCTTAAAAGGAAAGGGGAGGTCTTTATATTCTAGACATCCCTCTATATACGTAAAAATTTAGACATCGTTCAGCCCAAACTTTTATAAGCCTATTCTACGAGAAATTAGAGAAAACGAATGTTTTTTCACACTTTTATTCGTAGTAATATATACAGTTCATTAAAAAACTTCACACGTTCCAGTAATATATATATATACATACATCTTTACAAAAACACGTTTTTTTTTATACACGGTAATACTGACAATCTATATATATACAAGAGATCTTTACACAAAACACGTTTTTTTTTATTCTTGTCAATACTGACCAGCATGCTCTTTGTGTTACTAAAATGGTTGACCAATTGTAACCATGTCTTGCATGTATACGTGGTTATAGATTTCTGGCGACAATTTATACAGGATATGTTACCATGAAATAGTTTAGACATTTAAACGTTCTATTTGATATGTGCTGGTGCTGAAGTTACTAATCAGAGTGTAAAACTAGGTGTTTGTGGGCAGTGGAATCGCAAGTACCTTAAGTGTCAGATGGACCGGTGAAGAATAAGATGCAAATTGCAAATAGCAAATAATTACAATATTCATATCTATCTTTAAAAAACTGTGTATACCAATGATAGTGAAGCTAAAAGCATGAACTAACAAACTGCGCCATTTTTACCCTGATCATGAAGATGGAATTTGGTGATCACGAACTTATAGTATCTTTATGTTTATATGTTTACATTACACTGCACAATATTTGTAAATCTTACAGAAAACAAGTAAACAGAGGGTGTATTTTTCACAGAGGATCATACACTATTTAACAACATCATTTATCTTCAGTGACTATGATTTTATTGTATTGTACATTCGATATATTTATATTTAGGGTACATTTGAGTTTGATAAAGACGCGTAGTTTTCTACGTACGTTACAGTAACTAAGGACATAAATCAATTAAAGCAATTTTCATTACTTCATGGAATACAATAAAGTTAACAAGTTTCATGCTTGTGATGTTCATTAGATGAAAGTACATACATATACGCTGAGGCATAGTTATATATTATTTTGAAACAGAAAATGGTTTACTTTACAAAGTATTCCATAATAACATGCCCAGAAAATTCATAAACAATATATTTTCTCGTGTATTCTTGATATTATGATCGAGCTACGTAGTAAAATTACATGTACCACCCAAGACAAAGTTGATCAAATATCACAAAACTCTGTATCAGACAACTTAATAGAAAAAAATCCCACCAATAGTTATCAGCCCACAATTCCCATGGTCCGATCGCATAAATCACAGTAGTTTTCATCATATAAAAATTCGCCATATCGATAGCAGATTGCATTTTCCTTCGTCACTGTGTCACCCAAAACGTTGCTATTTCACAGACGAATACAATCAGCATACATTTAGCCTTATTAATATCAAGGGCGCCTCGCACGGGGCACAATTTTGCTAATTTCTCAAGGCAAAATGCGATTCTGGGTTTCATTCAAAAGTTGACACGTCTTTCATATGCATCTCGGAGACACAGACCCGAAGCCCGTCAAATGCGGCCATTGAAGGTCTGAATCAACAGTCGCCTATTTTGCTTTCGAACCCATCTGTCAATGGTGGTTCTGTTCAATGCACGCCAGCGTGCGCATTCGATCTCTGCCACAGAGATCGTATTCTAACCACGTTCAATTCAAGCCATTCTAGAGTTTGAGCAAATATCGAGTTGCGTAATGCCCCGAGTGAACGGTTTGAAATAGGTCCCCTGTTTGAAGGTTGTTGTTTTAACTGATTTCTGCCAGGCTGTAGGCCACACGCAAGGTTACGCTCGATTCATGGCAACAGATATTGAATTCAATTCTAATCTGCTCTACACAATACTTTATACATGTAGCCTCCCCGCCTATAGTTTTATACAATACGTCGAGTTGCATGCTGAGAGTTTGCAATATTAAAGGTTCCCAATATATTCTGAATTTTGAGTGATTGTATTTTTGCAATTGCAAGCAACTGTGAAATGTATATTGTTTTAAGCATATTAACTATTGCAACCATAGCTAGTGTGCCCACTCATACTTAATACTTAAACATCATCATAAAATGAACAAGAGGTTCTCCAAATCAACACATACATTTGCACTAACCAATCACATATTTCAATGTAAAATACAATCAATGTGGAAATTTGCGGGGAAGAGGGGGCGGGGGCAGCACTACGGCATGACACAGCCCACGTGCTATCAAAATTTGTCTGCCTCGGCAGGACGTCCATCTTGGATTTCTGCAACACATTTTGCACGTCTTGTTAGTGTCATTAGTTCTGGTGACGAAGATGTCAGCTGACTATGGCAAAAACTAATGTTGTGACAGTCTGTGGTTGTATTTTTCTTTGGCAAATAATATTTACGCGTTCCGACGATGATACATATTTCGACTCTTCGGTGCATTGCAGGTGGGAATGTGGTATTGTTACTCATCTTCTACCGTGGTAGGATAGCGAGTATATACATTTGTACTGTGAAAGCGGTGGGTAGAAAGCAAATGTTGCTTTATCAGTGTACAGTTTCTTTGTATTTGTGAGACAGCTGAACAGAAATGCGGGTACATAGATCTAGACTATATCATTGAAAAATTGTCGTAGGCGATTGTAAAATTAGTAATGCTCTTTGATTAAACGTGCAATATATTTCGTAGATAATAACTGGATAAAATCGTCAGGGTTTTTTTTTCGTCGGTACCGTCGTCGGTTTTTTTTTTTTTTCGTCGGTACCGTCGTCGGGTTTTTTTTTTTTTTCGTCGGTACCGTCGTCGGGTTTTTTTTTTTTTCGTCGGTACCGTCGTCGGGTTTTTTTTTTTTTCGTCGGTACCGTCGTCGGGTTTGTTTTTTTTTTCGGTTTTCGTCTTTCGAAAACCGAGAGAGAGAAGCGAGGGAGAGAAGCGAGAGAGAGAGAGAGAGAGAGAGAGAGAGAGAGAGAGAGAGAGAGAGAGAGAGAGAGAGAGAGAGAGAGAGAGAGAGAGAGAGAGAGAGAGAGAGAGAGAGAGAGAGAGAGAGAGAGAGAGAAGCGAGTGCGCTGCGGCACCCCCTCACCAACGAGGCGGGGCAGAGGGTCTTCTACTCCTGTTCTAAGGGGAGGCTTTTTTTAGACAATCCGGCTCATTTCAATAGGTTAAAACTGCGCAAATTCTGGAACTGGCGCGGTTGAAACTTGTTTTATCCAGCTCCCTCGCCCTAAAACATCAGAACCCGTGCAGACTACGATTCGTGCGTGCTAAAAGAGGCCAATTGGGGGCGGCGTGTGTGTGCCAGAATACTCGTAAACTTATTTCAAATAGCTCATATTTCTATCATTGATAGAATACAGTAGAACAAATATTATGACCACCAAGCTATCTTAATTTATAGGCGGTCTCTTTATGATTGTTAATTAGATTTATTCAAAAAATATTTGTGCAATGATGGAATATATTAATGTGGCATTTCAACAGCATGCACACCAACACATTACTGATAAGTATGATCTGGTGTTTATTTGTTTGACTATGTATTGATAAGTAAAATTTATGTGACAGTAAAATGAAAAGAAAGAAGTGAATAAACATTTACATGATGCAGTTTATTTGCAGTGTTTTTTGTTCGAGTTGAATGCGTTGTAGGCCAGATTTGTCCACGGGTTTAGGCCAATGTAGGGGTTAAGGGTGCCTCTTACTGATGTGTGTGTACTGTGTACAAACTGCAGTAGAATTCTTACCAGTGATTTAATCATTATAACAACAGATTTTCAAAAATTCCATCATCTGTTCTTTATACCAAGCACATTCCTACCACTATTATAGAGAAAGAGAAAAGAATTGATTACACAAACACTAGAAATTACTTCGGTGCACGATTTAAGTTGCGAATTTCGTGGGTAGGTGCAAAAACGCAAACTTAAATAGTCCGCAAACATATTAATAGCCTATGTAAAGCAGGTCCATGATGGACCAAAATCACAAAATTAAATAGTCACAAAATAACTTATAGATGAAAATCGCAAAATTTAATAGCCACGAAGTATTCTAGTTTTACAGCATTACACCCCTTCACCACTACACTTTTCTGGTGCTCTTTGTTTCAACAAATAACAGTGCATAAGTCTGCAGCTTAAAAGGCACATGTCAATATGTTACATATATATTCTCTGTAATCCAGGGTAATGCATCATATATCTTTGTATTGTAGCTTACTTCTGTGGCCATAAAGTGGACAGATCTTTGCACTCCTGACCAGAAGGTTGTGTGTTTGAGTCCCAGTCGGTTCAAATGGTGGGCGTTGATCACATTTTTGATAATAGGGTGCACACTACTTTGCAGTACTTACATGTTGAATAGGTACAGGTGAAGCGAGTGAACGCTAATGTGAGTGATTACAGCTTGAATTGAACTATGCTCCCTGGTCAGCTGAAAAACACTGCTAGTACTAGTGTGACAAGGATGCTATGACTCAACTGGTGTAGATAAAAGCACAATCGTTTATCGTATTGATGTTTTAAACACCCACATCTACACTACACTGACATTGGGGAAGATTGTGATTGCTGCGTTGACAGCCGTAATGGGAGGCTTGAGTTGCATTTCACTGAAGACACATTGAGGGTCAAAACGGTCATGTCCTTTATCTCATAACAATTCATTTTAGAAGTTTGGCTAGATAATGGAGGGTAAGTATAATATATTTGTTTCTTTGTTGAAGATGATCAGTGAAACATATTCACCCTCTGCTGAAAACACATAGATGCATACCAGGTGGATGCTGTGTAATGAATATCGGAGAATTTATTTTAAAATTGACTTGACATTTACATACAAAATCACATAAACTAACAATACACGAATAATGTATATAAGAGTTCCATGCCCTTTTCAATATACCTGTTTTGTATATATAAATCTTGCCAATTTATCAATTTGCTGATGGATTTGGATCCCCAGGCGTCCGCAACTCATTCAACTGTTCTAAAATCGCTCATTGATGGCTATGATGTAAGGCCGACCATCGTGGACAACCTGATGGATGAGCAATAGGTTCAAGATATTGACAGTACAGTGGACAACCTGATCCGGGCATGAATGGCTTTTTACGTAGGTTCCAGCCGTCTGGTGAGCGGTCAGTGGTGATTTATGCCTCAATTAAGACCACCTCTCTTTTGAGACCACCTCTACAATAAGGCAAGGCCAGGAATCGAGGTTTATAGTGGTCTCAATTAAGAGGTGGTCTGTATTTGGACATTCCCACTGGAATCGTTTTGAAGGATTGGGACCGAGAAAAGTGGTCTTAAGCTTATCACAGAGGAGGTCTTTATTCGAGGTTCTATAGTACAATGTGAATGATGTTCTGAATATATTTTTACATATAATTTTATGGTTTAAAATGTGTGAATACTTAAAAACGTTTTTTTTTAAGTCCCAATGAGTCTAGGGTTTTGTGGATTATAGTATATACCTCCCCGTCAACCTCGTGATTACAATAAAATATTAGCCCAAAAGACCGTTCAATGAAGGTTGAGAGAGAACAAAAAAAAAACACTAAATTACATTTTTTTTTATGGTTTTTTATTATGCACACACACACACACACACACACACACACACACACACCCGCACGACGTAGATATAAGCGAGAGGTGTAATTACATTTTTTAATCCTAAATGGAGCTCAACTAGTTTAGTTTTTTTAAACAGTCTTTAAAGATAGTAAACGAGGTATGTGAAATTTTTTTGACGGACCAAATGTTTCCTTCCAATAAGGCTTTTAAATTCGGGTTCCTAGTCACTGGGTGGCGACAGTCGTTTTTTTTGAGGTCTATGCCAATTTTTTTTTTCTCTGTCTGACCGTATAACTCCGAGTTTGATGGGGTGGTGTCTTGATAACATTCTGAGGCTCCCTCTAACATGCCCCTCGAAATTTTCGCAATGATGAACTGTCACATCGGGTGGATAGTAATACATTCTATTTATACCGTCATTAATGTCTTCGGATATTTTTTTATTCAAAGTGTTTGCTAAGATTTCATTTTTCACTAGTCATTTTTCTTTCGGGGCTTGAAACTTAGCAACTGTTATGGTTTAATAACATAGAGATAATTATATCCCAAATCGCCCTCATTATTTTCATCTTCCCAACAAATTATTTGGTATATTCTTTTTACAAACGCTGCACTCTGAATTTCGATCCATGTTTTTTTCACATTGGCCCAGTAAAGACCGGAGATAACATTTTTGTTCTATTAGATTGACGAAAGAAACTTTTTTAAAGAAAACAGAAACAGAATATTTGAGACTGCGTGCACGAGGACGAGCCTGTTACTGAAATAAAAGCAGACCGGGTTTTTCTTAACCATGGTAATGAACGTTGATGAAACATTGTGACAGAGCGGACCTCTCTTTTTGTGTGAGCCAGTTCTATTGGTAAATGGTGCTGAGCAGTCTAATCCTAGCTTTCTCGTTTCGTAGGGATTATCGGGCTATTCGACGGGACACCACCCGCTTCGGGCGCGTGATTAATGGCTTTTTACGCGTAGCCCCTTTATTGTCGCTTGTCGAACTAGCGACCATCGGTCGATCCGGGACGTGATTTATGGGTTTTTACGTATAGCTCCAGCCAGCCGCCGGTGAGCGGTCGACGCGTGATTAATGGCTTTTACGCATGTCGCGCTAGCGACTCAACAGGTGTGATTTATGGCTTTTTACGTATAACTCCGGGGCTCATCAGCTGGCGGGTCGGGCGCGTGTCGTGTGATTAATGGCTTTTTACGTATAGGTCCAGGTGTCGGTGAGCGGACGGGTGGTGGTCTGCTTCTCGCGTATAGCACCACCGCGTGTCGGGTACCGATCCGGGCTCCTACCGATCCGGCGGGCCGACGAGCGATGTGGGCGGGCTTTATCGAGCACGGTACCGCCGCGGCGTGCCCGGCGATCCCGGGCTTTATCGAGCACGGTACCGTCGGGGCGTGCTCCCGACGATCCGGGGGGTTTATCGAGCACGGTACCGGCCGGGTGCTCCGACCGGGGTTTATCACCGCTCCCACGCGATCCCGGGCGACACGACGCCTTCCACCGTTTTACACTCGCGATCCGGCCGTTTCCCCGCCGTTTTACGCGACGATCCCGGCCGCCTTCCCCCGCCGTTTTACGAGGCGATCCCGGGGGCGATCCGTCGACGCCTTCCCCCTTACGGGCGATCCCGGCCGCTTCACGCTTGCCCCGGGCGACGCCACCGTCTTTACGACCCCGTCTTACGACCCCAGTCGATACCTTCCTCACCGTCTTACAAAGGCGACCCCGGCCGCCTTCCCGTCTTACAGTCCCGTCTTACGAGGCGATCCCGTCCGCCGACCCCGCCGCCGCCGCCGGCCGCCGCCACGCCGCCGCCGCCGCTGAATTTCTTTTGGAATGTTAATGAGTTAATCCTATAGCCCCTTAATCGTTTTTACCTTGCAGGAGCAGAGTTTGGTACTACCATGCTGCCGACATTGGTCTTTACGACTACGGCTCCTACACGCATCCTATGCGCCCGTTCAGGGGTAAACATGGCTCATGAGCTTGTGGTCCAGCATGGACTCCACAAGCACCTGACCCCTTAGAGGACCGGTCAAACTATCAGGAGAGGAGATGACAAAATTTCATAGCAACGGATACATAAAGATGTTGAAGAAGGAAATCACAACGACCAACTTTGGCGAAGACTGTCCAATGTATTGGGGTGTGTTTGAGTTCAATCAACTATGTGCCGGAGGTTCCGTCGAAGGAGCGGTCACATTAAACAAGTAACACTTCAAAAAAATTTTTGAAAACGTAAGAAAAAAACCCCATTGAT